>VNJS01006286.1:0-56915 GCA_008042575.1 Drosophila watanabei | reverse complement strand
GAAAAAAAAAAAAAAAAAAAAAAAAAAAAAAAAAAAAAAAAAAAAAAAAAAAATTTTTTTGTACCGTATATTATTCAAGCTTTTGGTATAAATTAGTCCCAAGGAACTTTCCAAATTGTTTAATAAAAAAGTTACATCTTTTTTATCAATCTTTTATAAAATGCATCTACTTTTCTCTTAGTATTTTGGCTTTTTGTTATTTTTTGGTCTTCCCAAAGCACCTGTTGGCCAAAGACTTTTTGATACCACTGATTGATCATTTATCAGAGCGATTATCCAACATCCTCAAAGGAGGCAAGTCACATGGAGCATAAGTCACAAAAGGAAGTGAACAAATAGGATACAGGAGGACATGAAAAGAAGAAGACGAAAGATAACTACCGAATCATCGGGAGAACTTCACTCTCATCTGTGAACTTTTTTTTTTTTTGTGCTGATGCCTCGTCATTCTTCATTGTGTGATTTTGGTTCTGCTTTTTTTTTTGGGCCAAACTTGCACACAAAACTCGATTTGTTTTATGTCTCTCTGCCTGCTTCAACTGTCTTTTTTTTTTATTTTTTCTTCGGCCCACTCTCTCCCTCCTTACGTGTCCGCCTTATCATATGTTCCCCGTCTGCATTGCCAAATCTTTTTTCGCCGACTTTTTTCTCGTTTTCGATTTGTGTGTGTGTGTTTTGTTGCTTTTGTTTTTATTATTTCTTGCTGCTTTTTTTTGTGCAAAGAAGAAACCAGTTCCACCAGATGCCGGCCGGCACACACACACACACACCAAAGCATTTGGAGAACGGAGAAACAGCCGCCGTCTCTGCTGCTGCTGCTCTTTTGCACTTTTTTTTTCCCCCAATCCAAAACCACTCCGCTCCCAACTCTGGCGATCCCAACCCTCATTGATCGTAAAAGCACTCAACGCGGCGCTCTCTTGAGCGATATTAGAGTGGGTTTTATGCTCGGCTTGGCACGTATGCCAGATTGAAAAGCCCAAAAACGAAATCCCCCAAGACCAGGCTAGCCCCAGACCAACCCCCCCACAATCCACCGGGGGCATTTCTGCCGAATTCCAAAAGCGTTTCCACCTGCCGACTCATATGGTGGCTATGGGTTAACAGTAAAGGTTAAGAGAATAGGAGTGATCTTGTATGAGATTAATTGAAGAAAAAGAGAGTGACTTTCCTCCTTTGAACATTTTTTAGAGTTTAAAAAAATCCAAAAATAAATTGTTGTATAAATTTATGCTTCTTCATTAATATTCTTTTATTTTTGTTAAAATCATTTAATTTATATTCAAAAAATTAATGCTTTAAGCTACTATTTCAACCTCGTCTGTATGTATCTATGTATCTACGTATCTTCGTATCTGTTAGAGACAACGTGAGTGGAACGGCGTCGCCCCTTTCGATTTCACGAGTTCGACGCTTATTGAGCATGTTTCGCAAATTGTTGGCAGAATTACGTGGCAGCAGCCAAAACAACAACAACAACAACAACAATGGGCTGTAACTGACGGCGGAACTTATGAAATAATTCTCCAGATGCCGCCGTGCATTTCAGAGGTGTGGAAAATATGGGGGTCAACGGGGAAAAAGGCGTATCTGACCGATTTTCAACTGCGCAAAATGATTTACTCACTCGATGCTCTCGATATGGACATGGTTTTAGATGTGGGCATGCACTATATGTATCTATATATCCACAGTCAAGTAGGTTTTCCATTTAAATGCCGGATGCATTTTTACAGGGATCATTAGAGAAAACTCACACAAAAGTCTTGACTTGGAAAGTCTTAAAAATCGGTAATTAAAAACCATTTTAATAGCACTCAGTTTACTCTTCGGAAACTGCCTAGAAATTTTAATTTACTTTCATGAAATTTGCAAAGACAAACATTTCAGATGAGTAATAAAAACGGTTTTAAAAATAGATTATATAGAGATTTTTAAAGGTTTTCCAGGATTTAATAAGTTTGATTCACTATTCCGGAAATTATTATGAGTTGCATATGATCTTTCACCGCTTAACGATGACTCTGTAAATGTATAATTCTTATGATTCAATAATAATAATAATGAAATTGGTAACAAGCTGAGTTCAATAAGAAACCAGAAAGTATTGTATTTATTTTTTACTTTTAAGTTTTTTAAATATTTTCTAGTAAACACTTGAAATTTCTTATCGACAACATAATTTTAACCAATAACGGTGACGATGTTAATAAATATTCAGATAACATTTAAAAAAGCTAAATAGGTATATTTACTTGACCCAAAATTAAGCTTCGTTTTTTTAAATAAATTTGTTGAGAGTTTCTGTCTTAATCCAGGAGAAGGCTTTCCCCTATTGACTTAAATATAATCGAAAAGATAAGGAAGTTCGATTCCAGAGTTACTTAGTATTTATATTTTGCGTTCAAATTCCAGCAGAGATAAGGCACCGATTTGCCCAATCCCTGCGTCATTGTCTTGAGTCACAAACAAGAAAATACAATATAAATACTACAAATGGGTTGGTGTTGTTGCCTTGTTATTCTTACGAGTAACTTCTAGCAGTCAGTGTTCTCTTTTCTTTTTTTATTACAACTTTTTGGGGGCTTGTCATGGCGTGTGACGAGCTAGCATGATGCGGCACTTTGCGATCTGACAATCGAGTGCATATTGTGGGGACTACTATATATAATATATACATATATATTCCAGTGGATGATGGCATGCAGACCGGTTTATCTGGACGCCGCCTGATTTATTTGGGTCATATATATTGCAGAGTTCCTGGCCGCATGCTTTTAATGTGATTGAAGTCCGACAGTTGATTTGTATTGTGGCCAAAGTAAGCGTGAAGTGCTCTGTCTGCGGTATGGTGGCATCCAGTTTTTATATAGCCATTCCTTCCACCGAAAAATCCCCTAGAGATAGATGCCACTGCAACAGCAGCATCCCGAAATAAACTCAAAAGGGGTGAAAATTCCTTTCCAGCCAGCTAGAGAGATGTCTTCTTCGTCCGGTTTTTCTTTCTTTTCTCCCTGTTCCCTGTTTTCGTTTTTTTGCTTTTGGCACACTTTGAGTTTATTTTTAAAACAATTTCCATTGCTTTGGATTCGCCATTATGGCTAGCGAAATATTCCCATTAAAGATGCAGGAAATGTTTGCGGTGCGCTGACAAGGTGATAACTGCTCGATCTTGTCCAGTCAACGAGATATAATAAATAATAATCGATTCATCAAAGAGTCGCTAATGGATTGAATGGGCACGGGAATTCGACATGTTGCAGCAGCATTCCAATTAACCCCAGAAAGATAAAATTAAAGATTTAAGACTGTTGCTGGTGTCGATAAATAACAAAATAAATAACAGAACAAATAAAAGAATAATAAACGTTCTTAAACTTTTTCATTAGTATGCATAAAATATTGGTGTTAATTTTTCCAATTGAAAAGAAAATACTTTTAAAAAGAAAGGAAAAAGGATAAAGAATTTTTCATTTATAAAAGGAAAGTGTAAAGTAGAATTTTTTGAAAACAAGAAATTTTTGGTATTTTCCTGCACCTTAAATATCTTGTTTCTAAAAATTCTGCTTTATACTTTCCTTTTATAAAAGAAAAATATATTTAATCTCAGATTTATCTAGAATACTTGATCACCTCTGCAAATCCCAGAGCTAAAAAATCTTTAAAATTTATACTAAGCAACATCTTTTAGTCTTGGCAATGTGCAATAATTTGTTGCTTTTTCGCATCTGCTGCTCTCTCTCTGCTTCAGCCTCCAATTATTTATTGTTAATTTCGCTGTGGAGAATGTTTGGCCCGAATATAATTTGAATTTATTTCTGTTGTCGTCGTCGCCAGCAGTAGCAGTAGAAACAGAAACTGCATAAACATTTGGAATTTATATTCCTTCGTTTCGACTTAAATTTTCGTGTGTTTGCCGCTCGTTTGGATTTGTTTGCTCTGGTTTGGGACACACATTCTGACAGTTCCAAGTGGCGAGTGTGGGCGTGTTGGGAGGTGAAAATATCACCTTTATACCATCCGAAAAATGCTCCCCCTTCGTGTTTCCCTGGCATTTTTAAGTGAGCTTTTAACGAAGAGGCTCACGAGATTTCATCAGAGAGTTGTGTAAATTTGATGCACTCGAAAAAGTGAGAAAACAAAAAAACACACAAACACACATACACCTATATCCTCTTACGCACACTTGGGCACTCGGGCTCACCTACACACTTAAACGCTTTATTTCGTTTTCAAGGCAAAATCGTAAAATTCTGCAAATACAAGGCTCGTGTCTTGTCTCACTCTCTCAGGCTCTCAAGCTCACTCTCTCTGTTTTGGGCTCGTGTTCGTCCTTTCAGGCCTATTATTTATCCTGCTGCCTGCCTCTGTGCATGTGCGTGTGTATTCGTGTGTCCTTTTTTATGCCCATCACGCAATGGCTTTAGTTTTATGGCGAAATTAGCGAATGTCGACTCGGGCAATGCCAGCTCATATTTGTGAAATATAGGATTATGTCCTAGCTGTGCAGAGAGCGAAAAGGAAGCTATCATAAGGATAATTCATTTACGCAAATTGCCAGCATTCAAAGAAAATTTATTTAATATTCGCTATTCTTGTGTAATTTTCACTTATTTTCTTATTGGTTTTAAAGTAGTTGAAAATTATTGTGAAATAAACTGTCCTACTGTAACCAGTTGGGAATTATAGTCAAAAACTTGATACAATTTTAAAATGGTTTTAAATTCTAGTTTTTTGTGTTCTAAAATATAACAAAATATTTAGAAATATACCACTTTTCTCATGTGTACAGTGAGTACCCTTTTAGAGTTCTTTAATAATCCCAGCTAGCGAATGTTTACTGTATGAGAAATTGGAAAAGCAATAAGTTCTTGTTTCTGACTGATAAACATGAATATTTTCGGTGGCCATTTCTTTTTTTTTTACGACTTTTTTGAGGTCGATATTCGTCGGGTTTTCCTTCATTTACGACTTTCGCTCGCTTTCCTTTTCCGTTTTTCCCTATTTTCGTTGATAATTTCTGGCATACTCTCAGGCGCCTGTGACGCAATGGAAATGGTAACTGAAATACCTGGACATTGGCAACGGCCGTCGTTATCACCGGCTATCAGCTGATGAAGGTTCAACGTTTATTGCTAAGTTGGCGAATTATAAAGAGAAAACCAGATTAGGCCTACCTAAATATAGGTACGCGTTCCACTCATCTCTGGCGTGGGAGAGTGTGTGGCGCTCCGCTCAGCTGATTTGTTTGGCATAAAAACAATAATAAATTGTCGTCGCATATTTCGCATATACGACATAAAAAATCACTCATACGCAGAGATGACTCAAGCGAATAGCACTCAAGCCGCAGTGCGCCGGCGTTGGGCTCTCTTCCACTCAGAACCGCACGCTGGCTCTCTTGGAGCTCTTGGCGTCGCGTCGAAAAAAAGCCTCGCCGTTATTCCTGCGCTGGCGTTCCACTCATTCGTCTCTCAACAATCCACTCTCAGAGAGTGAGAGAGCGCAGCTCGCGCCGCTGCCTCCAGGCTCTCTCCACTGACGTTTTCTACACACCAACTGGCACTAAAATTCCCAACTCGAGAATTCTACCCCAAAACGTAAAATGTAACGAGAATTCGACCCCAAAATGTAGAACTTTTCTGAATTCGACGCCATTCGTCTCTCAACAATCGCAGCGCTCACTTCACTTTTTCCGAAAAACTTTAAACTGAAGCCCGAAAAAAAAAACAATAAAAAGAAACAGAGAGAGGCGCACTAAACACAAAAACAATAAGAAAAACTACTAACTAAACTCTGTCGCCGCCGTTGCTATCTCGCCTCTGCCTCTCCGATCGTCGCGCTTAAAAACAATCGCCGATTGCCGTTTTGTTTTACTTCGCCAGCTGCCGTCGTCGAAGTCGCGAAAATTAACAAAAAAAAAAACCTAACTAAACTGTAAATACTGCAAAAAAAAAAAACAAGTAACAAGTTCAAAAGGTAAAAAGATGAATTCATCGCGACACAAAAGTTAATTTATTAAATTACATAAAAACGTCGAGTGTAGAGTTTTTGTATTTGTGTGATCGTGTTAAAAAAAAATTAAGAAATACAAAAAAGAATAAATAGTCAAAAAACAAAAATACGACACAAACAACAAATGACAAAAATAAACTTTATTATGCGTGGAACACACACACTCACTCGGTCAGGCGAATATATAATTTGAAACACATATAATTGCTATTTTAATCGGCCGCTGCATGTGTGCGTGTGTTTGAGCGATTATCAAAATCAGCTAAAATAAAATATAAAGAAAATACACAAAACTGAATCCAATCATTAGAAAAGTGTGCAAAAGTTTGTTACACGCGTACGCAATAATAACAATAATCATAATTGATCGCCGGAAAAAACAAAAATATGCCACAATAAATAACAGCAGAGGAATCAGGAACAAGAGAGTAAAACAAAAGGAGGGACAAGTTTTACACAACACTCGGTCCTAACCTGCAAACTGCGGCTGCTGCGCTGCAGCGGCGCTGCAACTGCAACGCCGACCGCAGAATTGCATTCTGCGTGCGTTGTCCAAAAACAAAAATCATCGCTCTCTCCGCTCTCCGTTCTCACTATCTCCCCATTCTCCGACTCGTTTTCGCCACATTGCAATTGCAAATTTGCATTACATAAATTCGGCCAGTGCATTTGCATTTGTTTATGGCAATTAATTGATGCTAAAGAGTGCGTGTAATTGCATTTACAAATTTTCTTGTAGTATTCACCCGATTACACAACTCTCAGTAAACATGGAGAAGCGCACAATTCGGGGTTCTCTTTATGATCTTTATACTGGCTTTTTCGTTCATTCAATTTACTGCACAGACACACATACACAGGCGAAAGCAATTACTGCTATTTTGTTTTTTTTTTGGGGGGGCGGCAGGAAGGGGAGCAGTGTAGCCGTTATTGCTCTGCAATTGAAAGAAGGGGAGCAGAAGAAGAGCAAATTTACAGCCTCTCGGGCTTTTGTTGCTGTCCTTTTTTTTTTTTTGTTTCAGGCATTTTGTGTTTGTTGTCGTCTGCTTGTTTTGTTCCTCTCTTTTTATGGTCGCTGATTTCTCGCATCTCTTCTTCTGCCTTCCGTTCTTCGACGCAATTTGTTACACAATAAGAAATTAAGACCAGGTGCATTTTTGAAACCTCTTTAAATAAAAAATATATAACGGATGAATTTATCATTTGAGACAAAAATTAAGTATACGTACGACCCGGTTCCCAATTATAATATTGCAAAATCTTTTTTACACGTCTTAAAAAAACGTAATTAATTATAAATAATTTCTTAATTTCAAAATATAGAAACCAGAAATAACAAAAACCTTACCAAAGTCCCACAAGAAATTTGTTGATGTTGAAAACCTCTGAACTGTGCTCTTAGTTTCTCTACTGTGTTTATTTTTATTTCCTTTTATTTTTTTTTTTTTGCTCAACTGCAGCTTGTTTAGTTTCGCTCGGTAATTAATTTGTGCATTTGCGAAAATCAGTGGGAAAGGGCGCAGGGCCGTAAAGAGTGTAAGAGGGGCGCGGCAAAACATCAGGCGATCGGCGGCAGCGCTGCTGACTTCGCACTTCGGCGTTGCACTCCACAAGTCACGATTCACGGTCCACGATCCACACACTCGAATATCGACAGCACACGATCCACACTTGAGTTGCACAGTTCAAGAGTTAAGGGGAAAGATCGCAAGTGCATTTTCTATCTGTATCTCTTATCAGTGGCAGGGAGTTCTCGAACATTTCAGCGCCTCATCAACACTTCTGTTCGAGTGTTGCTTGCTAGTGCAGTTTACACACAGCAGGGGCAGCAATAATAGACACAGCAGTTTTCTTAAAAGACTCTTCAAAAGCACTTTAAATATTTTTAAAAGGATTTACGTTTTCTATAATCATTAACCTAGCATTGAAATATCTGTAGGCTTCACTCAAATCAAGTTTAATTGAAAGAATGTTTAAGATTTTAGATAATAAAGTATGAGAGAGAAATGTTAAATGATTTTATAGGAATTTGTGATAAATTATATTAGTTCTTAGTTCGAAGGTACTTTTAGACACACTTAATAGTTGTTTTCAAGTTATTGGGAAACTTAAAAGGATATCTTTTTTTGGCTAGCATCGTTTTATTATGAAAGATCTGTAATTAATTGATTTCATCTCGTTTGCTATCATTTCAAACGTTGCTGTACCAACTTACTATCGACTTTTTGGGTCTTTTAATTAATAATGTGATGTAAGCCTCCTGAAAGCATAGGAGGAGGCCTGAATGACCGAAGAGAACCCAACCGATCACCGGCCAGCGGTTCGAACTGGTTGCAACTGGCCCGTGTCAGAACAGACGGAGGGACAGAGAGCCAGACCCCCACAATTGGCGAGCTCAACAATGAAGATGAAGCAATTATTTAAGTGTACTAGGCTACTACTACTACTATGTATACATACCTCCCGGCTAGTCGCATTTGTATTTGTATCTTTTGTTGTCCACTCAGTTGCCTTCCGGCTTCGGACGCGTGTATGTTTGGCCAGGTGGGTG
The DNA here is from genome assembly GCA_008042575.1 of Drosophila watanabei. Classification (NCBI taxonomy): domain Eukaryota; kingdom Metazoa; phylum Arthropoda; class Insecta; order Diptera; family Drosophilidae; genus Drosophila; species Drosophila watanabei. Next base: position 48,349 of record VNJS01006286.1, on the reverse strand, counting down.
TGTTTGCCAGCCGTAGGCCTTCCATGCAGTTCGTGTTTGTCCTAATCAATCCGAGAATTACGCAACGCCCTTTTGCCGTGTGACATTGAGACTTATGAACGCCCAAAAGTGGGCTGGTCACTTGTGAAATGGAGTATCTGACAGATCGTTAGATTTTCCATCCTTCACGTCAATGACTCTCGCACATGACTCGAAAAATCCGCCCCTGCTTGGTACTTCTGGAACTACGCAAGTATCGAACACTTGGGTTATTTCACCAGAGGGACGAGCCCCCAAAAAATCGCTCCGCTCGAGTTGACTGGAAATTATAAATAATACCCGTCTGTTTGTTTTGGTGCGCTGGTGATATTCCGCCTCATCATGTCCAGCACTCGAGGCCGGGGCACAAATATAGCCCTCGCCTCGGTATCGTGCGATGGCGCCTTTATCGCCAGATCAGTCGCCGCACGGCATTCCACTGGGGTTTCACGGGGGCCCCACGGGGGCTTCACGCGCCCTCCGCTTGATATTTATACCAAATATCACTCGCCTCTCGCATGCACACTTTTTACGGCCGTGCAAATTGTAGCAGCAGTCCGTCCGGAGACGGAGACGGAGCCGGAGACTCCGCCGTAGATCTGGCTGAGTCGGCCGATCGCTTACTCGTATCTTATCGGAGAGCGGAGCAACGGTTGAGACACACAGCCGTTCCCCAGTTGCCGGGCTCCTCCGGCGTGCCGCTTCTCTCCGGATTTCGAAGCTCCATTTGGATTACTGATTACACCGGGACACTGGTGGCTTATCAATCTGGGTCTGGGGTGCTCTTGTGTGTTTCTTGTTATTGCCTTGTTGGGACACACCCACCTAACGCCGTGCTATCTGTTAGCGAAAATACGGCGTACGATGCCCGGCTGGATAATTGATAAGGCATTAGCGGCGGTGATTCTCCTCGACTCACGGTGTGCCATTCACTGTGGCATTGGGGAAACGTGACTTATCGCCAGTCCCAAAATTTTCCAATAGCCATTGTGAAATGTAGGAAACTGCCCAGAAGTTGCTAATACCAAAAATGAGTATTGTCGCTAAATCACGTTTGACCAGAAAGGTTTGGACTTTTACCTGCAATAATTGTATACTCAGAACGTTTATGAGCTTTGATAATTCCTAGTATTTGTTCACAGATTTTTTTTGGATTTTGGTTTTCCATTATTCGACGGAAGTGGGAAGTTCGAAATGCTCGTTATCTTATTTTAAATTAATTTCATAAAGATAGACACATTTTCTAAACTATATATTAATTCGTCAAAGAAATCCACATACCATTATAAACCAGCATTTATAAAAATAGGCAACGGGTGTACCAGAACACTATTATTTATTAATTATTCAAAATTTATTACATTTTCTTTGGTAAAACCTAGGAAATTCCAGCTCAATTCGGCTCATTAGGGAACCCGTAGAGTTAATTAAGCCTGGCCAATTGGCAATTACTAACTCAGAACAAGTGCCAAGCAGTTGTGGCTGCTGTTTACTCGAAGAGAGAGCCGTATATTTGTTGGCTTTTTCTCCTCGAGATACATTGTGTGCATATGAATTGTTCAGATACTTTCGAATACGATACGAATCCCGCGAATCGCTTTTCTCGCCGTGGTGTAACAAACGAGTGCAACGCGAATAAGTTAACGAACCAATAAGCATCCCAATTAAACCCATTCGAATCGCGTCTTGTGCCTTCATCCTTGCAGTAATCTTGAGAACAAACATGAGATATACTCACTCGCTCAACAAACGGCGGCAAGTGAGCAAAAGGAACAACACCCTCAACCAGCTGAAACTGAGCAGGACCCTGAGAAGCCGGCCATAACCGAGCACAAACCAGCCACCAAGGAACTTATCGAGGCAGCTGCTCCACTAGAGATTGAGGATAAACCAGAACCACAACTAGAACTAGAACCGGAACAGGAGAAAAAGAACGAGGAAACTCCTTTGGAACTCCCAGAAACCAAGATAACAACTGCAAACCCACCGGCAACTCTAACGACTGCCACCTCTGCTGCAGCCCAGATAAGACAGCTTCCCGAAAGCAATCCCCTCAAGCAGATCCTGCAAGCGGAACTGCTGATCAAGCGGGAAAACCACTCGCCTGGACCGCGTACCATCACCGCAACGCTGCTTAGCGGCACTAGCGGCGGCCTGCGACTCGAGGAGAAGCGTCCCAAGTCGGTGACCGCTTCGGTCTTCCGCCCCAGCCCAGCTGCATCCTTGACCCCACCGCCATCGGCTGTCGTCGTCGTTGGCAAGAAACCACAGCTCCAAGTGGAGCCCACATTGCCGCCAACAACAACCGCCACGGCAGCAATAATCTCCTCCAGCAACCAGCAGAATCAGCAGCAGCAACACCAGTCACAGAACCCACAACCGGCTCAAGATATGAATAAAGGATTCTGTTCACTGTTTGCTGACGATGGACGAGGCTTAACAAGTAAGTAGAAAATTACCCCCAAATATTCCCTATATCTCAAGGGTGCTTCAAAGATCTCGAAAATGGGCGATAGGAGACTTTCAGGAAAATAATTGGTGTAAAAAAATGTCAGTACTACGTCAGAAAAGTAGGGCTTAGTTTTCAACAATGCCTTCATTAAACCTTTTCACCAAACATGTCAATAATCTTTATCAAATCAAGAGACTTAAAAGCAATCATAATAGATGTCAGCGATAAATAGATTTCTATTTGCGATACCCTTGCATATATATAACTCAATTCGTTTGGTTGTTGGGGAGGGCGTTATTCCACAATCAGTTGTTGTCAGATAAGTTGTATAGAAATAATTTAAAAAAAAAAAAAAAAAAAAAAAAACAGGAAAGATTTTGCAAACCACTTTAAAGTAGTTTTCTGTGTGAGGTGCATCAGGTGCAGTGCTGCGTTCAAGGCTAAAGTCAGCGTATAAGCGACAACAATACTCACCTATAGTCACAGAATATTTACACCAACGAATACACCAACAATTCCAACTGTTCATACATATGCATATGCGGTTGTAGTTGTCTTGTTTATAAATTCTATGCAAAAATAAACAACAACCAAAGGCAGCGAACTCAGTGACGCGCGCGCTATTTGATGTGATTTGACGCATTGTCGTAATTCTGGGCAGTGCAATTTGATTGGTCAGTCAGTCACTCAGTCAGTCAGTCAGTCAGTCACTCAGTCGTTCTGTCGCTCAGTCCGACTGTGGTCATTCAGCTCCGCTCGCTGGTCAGTTATTCAGGCGATCGTCAGTTCGGTGCCGCTTATCTGTGGCCGCAATTTGCGCAAATAAAACTATTTATTTGCAGTTCGCAAAAGTAAATGATTGCCCCGCCTGCCCGCCGTTTACAAACTGCATTAGTAAACAATGTTCAAAGCGCTCGCCTGATAAGTGCATAATATATAAACGTGCTCATATATAAGGGGCTCTATATATAGTGGGGCTATATATATGGTTCTAAAGTGTTGGAAGGGGCGGATTCCCATCCGTACTTAACCGCAAGCCGGTTGACGATGCAATTGCGCCGGCTTCTTATGTCACATATTTTGCCGGCATTACGCATACGCAGTGTATTACATGGAACCCCAGGGGATCGTTTATTGCCAAGATTAGAGTTTGAAGGTGCTTTTCTTTATAGGTTTTATTTTTAACTAAATAGGTTGGTTATAGAATCGTTTAATTTGGACAGTAAAGTAGGTTATTGATTATCAAGTTGTAAAATGTTATAAGTGCTAAAATTGTTTGTGTCTTTTCTATTTCTTTGTTAAATTGTCAGTTATGCTAAACAGGAATTGATTAAAACTGAATAGCAAATAAATGATAGTCTGTACTAAATTGATTAGATTAGAGCCTGAAGGTGTTGCTTTAAATTTTAAATCGGACTAGGAACTGTATTTAAAGTGGCTGCTATTTTTCACAATTTTCCGCATTTGATAATGAATAGCATTTGCTTTATTCCCCTCTCTTATTAAGAAACATACATTTTCTTAGAAAATCATATGATTTAATTAACATGTTCCGAAAATCGTCATCGATTGTTTTGGTCTTTCTTTCTCTATTCGAATATATGGATATTTTTAATGTTTTTTATTTGCTTTTCTTCACGAGCAAGAGAACTTTTCCGTTCTCCGGCTGCCGCCGTCGCTGCCTGGTGACAAAAAAGCAGAAATATGAATATTAACTTGAGCCAATTAATATGCTAAGTGATGCGGAGGACCGAAAAGTGTGAAGAGCGGCAGAGAGAGGAATTTTGGCGCGTGTGCCAAGGTCCGGCCATGGATCAAGCGGAGCTGTCTCGCATGTGTCCCGGCCGGCCCCCTTCCAGCACCCCGCCCACTTTGAATTTCTGAATTCTGGCAGGCAATGGGAATGGGAATGGGAATGGGTATTTTCGAAATGCCTCATGACACCTTCCACTGCCCGAGAGCGCCCCCCTTAACTCTTGTCAAGTGGACCTGCAGCCCCTAATCGCTCTCGCTTTCAGTACGGCCTCTTTCTGTTGACATTTTGCGCTGCCTGCAGACACAAATACATTTACAGCTTCGGCGGACACTGTATTTTATTTTTTTTATAGATACTTTACTTTTTCCTATTCTTACCACCGCGTCTATATTTATTTTCGTTGCGTGGAACGTAAATAAACAGGGAAACAGCGCCACGTCTTGAATTGGTTCGTTCATGCTTCTGGGGAGGCCGAAAGGGAGGTTCTTGGTTGGGCGATGAGTAGACCGAATTTTTATGTAATTCTTGTCACCTCGCTGGCTGCGGTATTTTTCCCAACATTTCAAATATTCCATTCGTTAGCCTAATCAGTTGTAACACTCGATCGCCTCGATTGCCGCCTGTCAGATACAGATACTCGCGTTCTCAAGGCGTTACAGCACAGCACAGATACAGATAATCACTGTTTGGGGCTTGGAGAATGGGAATGGGGATGGTCAAACAGAAGTAACCCGTTGACAAACAAAAACAAAGGCCTTACCTGTAATTACCCTATGCTGTTGTGTTATCCGCCCGCAATCTACAAAAGCTAATATTTTTGTAACGATAACAGCGACCGAGCCAGGCATTCAGCAGGAAAACTCTTGGTCATAAATATCAATTGGGCCCGATACATTTCGGGTTTAATGGGAATATAGTCAGTGGCAATTATGCTCGGGTTCGAAGTTGAGAAAAGGGAACGCACTACTATCGTGATTAACACGCGTGATAAGCACGCCCATCACGACCAGCAGCACAAATAATAATGAAATAAAAGCAGACGGACGGATGGATGAATTCTCTTCTAATCGCCCGAGTTCAAGTTCAGCGCTGATATGATGAGTCCAAGTCCGGACCGGACTGGAGTCTGGCTGCTCTGTGTAAATTGTCAATATATTTTTTTTTCGGCTCTTACATAAAGCTATATAGCTTCATCGGGAGCAACCCATCACGCTCTGTCTGTCCCCGTTTTGTCTCTCTGATCTTCTCCGGGTACTTAAGTGCCCGTGTCCGTTCTGCGTTCTCGTCTTGGTTGTTTACATATTCCGATTCTGATTTGGAACTACGTCACATCACGAGCACGAAGCGTTGCCGTCGTCTTTGCCGTCCTCTTCAATTGCAGATGATGACATAAATTTATTTAAATTGAAGCAGTTTTCGCCCGGGTTGTTCTTCTTCCAGCTGGCCCAAGATCCCTAGTAGTCACGCGTTGAGCATGAATTTCGGTGTGTGTGTGTGTGTGTGTGTGTGTGCTAATGCGGCAACCTGTTCCCTCGAAAACTTTCGAATACACACGCCTCAAGTGCACCAAATGTGGCTCAAGTGCAGACAGAGATGCCTTTCACAAGCGCGCTCACGAGCGACCTCAGAGTTTTGCACAGAGTAAAATATAATGTGATTTGATTAAAATCGATTTAGGTGCATAAAACATCACTATCTTCGATGCCTTTCCATATATCTATGAATGAAATTGAATTTCATCTAAATAATCAAAGTAAAACAATTAAATATATCGCTCTGTGTGTCCTAAGTGATTATTCGATGACTTGGCATCAGGTTTCTGGGCGACTGGATTACTGGGTATGGGTCAAGTCGTAACTGCAGCTGCTTGTGTTAGCCTTGCGTGTAGGCCCAGTTAGCCAGTTGGCCGCTAAATGCAATTCCCGGCCTTGCACTTTGGCGAAAAACAACACATTCGATGAGCTGTAATATATGGAAACACTTTGCTAACATCTCATAAAATGCACTCGATTCCGATAGGCTTAGATATAGATAGACCGACCCCCAATAGGCGGTGAGTGTGTTATATTATCATGCGCCATAATTTCTGTTGTTTTTTCCGCAAAAAAAAAAAGCTTCGGTAACGTTGAGTAGCACTCGAGTGCCATAATTACAAGTCACACTGCCGGGATAGAGGGGCGGTAGGGAGGACCTGGGAACGAGGTAAGACCTTTGGGCGTGCATTGTTAATTAATTTGTTTGTGTCGAATGCAACGACCACAAGAGCAAGCAGATGTCGGAGCGCGGAGCTGTGGCAGCTACAAGCTGTGCAAATCCCTTATACACCGCTAATCTCATCTTTATTGCTATATGGAGTATGTTCCTGCACTGTGGAAAAATTTACTCAAAAATAGAACGAAATATAAGTGGTAAAAAAGTAGCAGTGTGACCATGCAATACAAAATTTGACTGTAACTAGGATATAGTAGTGTGCCCTTGCTATAAAAAACTAGGCATCAATTAGTACATTTACCTACAAAAACAAACGATGTTGACTTAACTGATTCATCATCAATTGATTGAATAAATGAGATCTAGTATAATATTACTTGACTCTAAAATATGCATTAATTGAGACGTGTGTAGGCTGGAGTAGAGGCCTCAGAGAATCCATTTCCACTTTATGGCTTATATGGCTGCCAGTGGCAGTTGCTGCAGTTGGGATTTATCCGTTTGTATATGACTCTTTGATAGAAGTAAGCGGTTGAGCCAATGCAAACAATGCACTCGCACTCACATTCACGAACTTGGACTTGCATTTGAAATTCTATTTGGCCTGCGGTCGGTCTCTGGCGCTTTAGTTAGTTTTTCATTTCCATTTTGCAACTTAATAGTCGGCACACAGAGGCGGTTGGGACCAGTTTTATTAGCATACCTTATAGTATATAGCGAACCCCATGACGGGAATGGGCTGGGATCGTATGGGATGGGCTCTGGGGTTGAGTTTACGTTGTGTTGTGTTGTGTTGGGATGTTAGTTGCGAGCTTTAGGAATGCCTGACTATCGGCTTAGATGACGCGCATCCTAGGCGGAATCAGCTGGGAAGATCGCCCCCGGGTTCAAGACCCCCGGCTGATAAGCCGCCTTGCACCTGATCTGAGGTGACTGCCATAGGCCTCCTCCGATGCACTCGACTCGCCCCTATGGTTATTTAAGTCCATAAAAATAGGCAAACCTCTCGGGTTCCTGTTTCCAGAATGTTTGTTTTCGTTTGCTTCGCTTGCATTTATTCCGCGTACGTCAATAGGCGCTTTTCCAAAATGCTGATTAATGAGTCCCCGACCCGGCCATAGCCATAAAAATCATGGCTCTGCTTCGATTCCGAAGCGGACGCAATTGGAGCGACTAATTTCACGAGGGAAGCGCGTTGCGTTCAATTAGATTCAATTGAGAGCTGTCAATTAGAGACGACTTCGTCGAGCGATAATTGAAAATTCGGCAGCTCAAGCATCAGCAGCACAAGCCAAGGGTTCCATTCGGAGCAGTTAATTAACAGTGGACGTGGACGACAAGCAGAATTGAGATCTAGCACCCCACCGCGAACTAGGTGAAACCGCCACTAACTGCATCTCCTCTCACTCTTCTCGCTTTCAGTGCTTAAGGAGGAACCCGACGATCTGTCCCATCACCTGGCCTCCACCGCCTGCATTCAGTTGGACGAGATGACACCGTTCAGTGACATGCTGGTGGGCCTCATGGGCTCCTGCCTGCTGCCCGACGACATCAACTCCCTGGACTCGACCACCTGCTCCACGACGGCCAGTGGCCAGCACTATCAGAGTCCCAACAGCAGCAGCAGCAACTCCGCCGCCAGCAGCAGCCCCAGCAACAGTTATGCCACCAGTCCGCTCAGCCCGCTCACACCCAATCCCAATCCGTCAGCGGCCACTCAGTCCCTCAATACCAGCCAGCAGCAGCAGCAGCAGCAACAACACAACCAGCCGCAGCAGCAACAGCAACAGCAGCAACATCACCACCCCCAGCACCACGACAACAGCAACAGCAGCAGCAACATCGATCCGCTGTTCAACTACCGCGAGGAGTCGAACGACACGAGCTGCTCCCAGCACCTGCACTCGCCCAGCATCACTTCAAAGGTGGGTTTTGGCAGAGAAAAACAATTCCGAGAATCCGACAACTAATCTGTTCTTATCCCTTTTCTATTGCAGAGTCCCGAGGACAGCAGTCTGCCATCGTTGTGCAGCCCCACCTCGCTGACCCAAGAGGATGATTTCTCCTTTGTGGACTTTGGCATGCGTGCTCCCTATATCCCCATGGGCGACGACATGCCCCTGCTCACGGAAACGGATCTCATGTGGTGTCCGCCAGAGGATCTGCAGACCATGGTGCCCAAGGAGATTGATGCTATGCAGCAGCAGTTGCAGCAGCTGCAACAGCAGCAACACCAGCCGTACGCCAACAATAATGGCTACCAGCAGCAGCAACAGCAGCAGTCGGCGGGTGGAGTCCACCAGCAGCAGCAGCATTTCTCCAACTCTCTGTGCTCATCGCCTGCATCAACGGTGTCTTCGTTATCACCTTCGCCAGTGCAACAGCAGCAGCAACAGCAGGCGCCAGTCTTCTCCACCGATTCGAGCGAACTGGCAGCCTTGCTGTGCGGATCCGGAAATGGAACCCTTTCGATTCTCGGAGGCAGTGGTGTGACCGTGGCGGAGGAGTGCAATGAGCGTCTACAGCAACAGCAGGGAAACAATGATTTCCGCACTTTCCAGCAGTTGCAGCAGGAGTTGCAGTTGCAGGAGGATCAGCAGCAGCAGCAGCAGCGTCAGCAGCAGCAGCAACAACAGCAGCAGCAGCAGTTGCTGAGCCTCAGCATCGAGTGCAAAAAGGAGAAATATGAGGTGCCAATGGCGCCCAGTTTGTGTCATTCCATGGAGGAAGCATTTGAGAATGACTACAGCAAGGACTGTAAGTATTACACGGAGGATAAAAGGATATAAAAGAAAGCTAAAAGATGTTGAAATATGCTGAGATAAATTGGGAACAATATGAAAACATTTAAATACAAATAGAAAAGCTAAATGAATTTATGGGATCAACATTGAAAGCTTATCGTTAGGAAAATTTAGTCAATCAGAAATAGTTTTTGTTTTGATTTAATAATTTGTGAAAAACTAAAAAGATATATAAAGCAAAATTTTCAGTGATAAAAACAGAAAATCAACTCAATGAACAGACATTTCACACTAACTATTCCAGAACATTTTACGACTCTTGAATTTTAATAGATTTAACAAGAAACATGAATAGATTGATTTACCGCCGCCTCTAGGGGACTGGGGACTTATCCCCTCTGCCCTTCTCCCTTCTGGACGCTAATTATGCTTTTGAAAAAAATATTCCACATAATATATTCCGTCTCCTGCATTTCGGAGAGGCCTAATTTTATGGGCAGAGCATGGGACTAAAAATATCCACATAGCCGCGGAGGAAACTTGCTTTATTTTTTATGATATGCTGCCAACGCACACGCACACGCTGCCACTCCAACGCCTACATGTAAAAATAGAGGGGAAAGAAAAAAAATGAGAATTTCAGAATTTTCGGTTGCGTGTCGCGGAAGATGTCACTTGGTTCTAAGAGGGGGCAGCACGAGGAGGCAGCAAGGGAACTGCGGGAGAGCTAATTGATGTGGGTTCAAGTTTTCCACAACGCTTTCGCTTTCGTTTCCCCTCCAGTTGTCCCGTAAGCGTTTTTGCGTAATTTTCACACATTGCTCTCTTACCTTTGACACATGTCACCGCACGTTCCCTGTGATGTTGTGATTGATGCCTCGCACTGGCGCAATGACAGAAATCGGGCGGCACAAGCCGCTGGCCCTGCCAATTGTATTGACTGCAAGTGCCGGGATATATGACAGCCAGTACTCAGAGGGTCACCCGCCCCCCTATCCATTGACAGATGCCTAGGCCTAAGGTTTTTTTGAATTTTCCAATAGTTTTCCACCTTCGGCCAAATCCCTGCTGATTTATGTCGCACACACCAGGCGGCGGTTAGATATACTCATCGTATAGATAGATACCAAGCTAAGGATATAGATACAGATGCCCGTGGCTATATAGAATTTATTTATGTGCGAAAAGAAATGTTTGTGTTATTGTTTTAAATTAGCACCAATGTCATGGGCAAAGGAATTAATTTTAGCTCTTGGATTCGATAAATTGTAGGGGATTAGCTTGCATATTTCGACATGGTTTAGGAATTTTCTCACCTTACTAACTTTTCGTGGTTTGTTTTTCTGTTACAGCTTCAAATCTGGATTGCTGGGACCTGCTGCAGATGCACGTGGCCGAGGCTCCAGTGAGTCCTACGGCTTCGCCTGCTCCCTGCAAGGTGACCACGATTCAGTTGCTGCAGCAACAGCAGCAATTACAGCAGCAGCAGCAGCAGAACATCATACTGAATGCCGTGCCATTGATTACGATTCAGAACAACAAGGGATTAATGCAGCAGCAACAGGAGCAGCTGCAGCAGCCAGCTCTAAAGATCCTGAATGGAGCCAGCATTGCGCCGGTGACCACCAAGGCCACCATCCGTTTGGTGGAGAGCAAACCAGCAACAACACAGCAGCAGCAGCAGCAGCGTGTGGGAAAGCTTATGCTTCCCCAGCAACAGCAGCAGCAGCAGCAGCATGGAAGCAAGCGACACCTGAACAGTGCGACAGGAGGTGCTGGTAATCCAGTGGAGTCGAAGCGCCTGAAGAGCGGAACCATCTGCCTGGATGTGCAGTCGCCGCAGCTGCTGCAGCAGCTAATCGGCAAGGATCAGGTGCAGCAAAACCAGGCCACCAAGCGGGCAGGAAGCGAACGCTGGCAGCAACAAGCGGCGGAGAGCAAGCAGCAGAAGCAGCAACAACAGCAGCAGCAGCAGCAACAGCAGTCCAATTCGGTGCTGAAGAACCTGCTGGTCAGCGGACGTGATGTAAGTGCCGGCTACTGCATTGTGCCCATGCGGCCCAAGAAGCAGCTGGCCAAGGTCTAGACTCTACACTAGGGACGACCTTCACCACCCGCCTCTCAATTAGCTAATGGAAGCACCCCACAGCCGGCTATGATTAACCCAAACCAACCAAGGATTGTTAGGTTAAGCGAAGAAAAATGCATGGACAAGCCCATTTCTACAATTTGTCTTTTGTAAATGGATCGATTTTATATAACTGAACATCAAAACTATATATATATATAGATATATAAATTGTAAGCTGTAAAGTGTAACCAACAAAGCAACCTCCTCCCGCTGCGAGAGGAAGGTGGCGGCGGGCCTAGTTTTAGTCCGTTTTCTGTAGTCCCTAAAGCCTAGGACGTAGTCTCGATAGTCGTTAGATATAGTATATATAGCGGATAGCTCCTAGTCTAGACGTGTAAGAGATGGACTTTAAAATTATAAATTTCGTAGACTATTTAAAATAGTGCTGACCGATCCGAATCGAATCGCGATCGTCGAGTGTAATCTTAAGTTTGTAGCTTGGCGCAATTTGTTGATTTCTTTTTAAGTTTGACCCTAAGCCATAGCCGTAAGCCTAAGCAGCATGTTGTTAAATCTTCTATTCTGTTGAGCAAATAATTCTGTTGTACATAAAGCCAGGAGCGGTAGGATAATACCAGTTAGTTCTAACGCGGAGAGCATCACAGCGGGTCCGCCGGACGTAGTTTAGGAACGCGAGAATCAGAGAACGATTGCAATAAAATTGTAAACTATATAAAGAAAAAACAAAAATTCAAAATATGGCAACTTTAAGTTTTTTTTTACTGTGATAACATTTGCTTTTGTTGATTGATTGACCGATTGATTGAGTTCCCCATCAGGCACACATCAGGTTTAACTTATCTCCTTGATTTCTGTTAACTTATTCGAGCAATTTGTTAGATGTGTAAGCTTTGACTGAGGAGAAGCGGCACTGCAGCAAGGATATATATATGGATTTTAACCAATATTCAAAGACAGTAAGGATGCGTTTGTTTCCAGTTCAGTTTCGGCCTTTATGTTCCAAAGAAAACCATGTAAATTGTCCCAATTTGTGAACGAAAGAGTAGCAAAATTGATAACCGAAATTCGAGCGCTGAAGGTACAAAAACGAGAAAGAAATTAAACGGAAGAAATCCCTATAAGAAGAAAACGTTAAAACAAAACAAAATCAACACACTTTAAGCTAGACAAATAAAAATATGCACACTAATTTCTAGTGAAGAGTCAGAACTAAAAACAAAAACAGAAAAACACATAAACATATACATAGAGCAACTATTAGCAATTAAAGAACAATCCTCGTGCGGTGAGCGTTCTCTATCGCACACTTATATATTATATATTATATATATATATACATAGAGAGTAAAACCTAGACATAGTTACATAGATACATAGTGCGTATATAGAACAAAACCTCGGGTCGCCACTGAAGCTTTAACCTGGCATTATAGCAGCAGCTTTCGATTCTTATAAGTTGTCGTTTTTAATTTAGTTTGTAGTTCCTTTTGTTTTTTTGTTTTTTATTAGCCTTAGTTTACACCTAAACGACGGATAAGTACACACACACTTTCCGAACACGAAAGAAAGAATGAGAAAGAAAAAGAAAAAAATCCGAAAAACATTATCTATTGCTGTGTTTTTGTTTTGATTTTTGTATCCTTATACATATGATTTCTGTCTTGAATATTTCAAAGGACCTTATTGATTTTTCATCGTGTACTGACCTACATACAAGGTGCGGGCGGTTGTGCGGGAGTTGTTTCTGAAGCCGAAGCCGAAGCCTGGCAGCTTAATTAACTTTCGGCCGACGGCATGGCGTGCCTGACGCACATCGATGGCTCCGAAAGGGATCCGAAATCATAAATATCCAGCTGGCAAACAAATTTACACGCAACTTAAGCCCCTCTTTTGGGTGGAAATTGGGAATTTAAAATGCCCGACAACTCCCCACTATTGACACTACTTTAGCCAGGCCATTGAGTGGGATTCCGGCCTACTGCTCCTGCTCCTGCTTCCTGTGCCTAAACAGCTCCTGCTCCGCCCCCACTTTGACATTCCGATAAGACCCGGAGGCAGCGCGTGCCGCATTCTAGCTTGAGTATTGATTTTGCACCTCCAACGACTTGGCTTGGGTAAACGTTAAAGCCCACCCATTCCTTCGTCCAGGGTCTATCCCTTTGCCAGTTTTATTTCCTTTCCGCTGCGCACAGCTGACGCTCTTCGCTCTCGGGACTACGACTTCCACTTCCACTTTCGCTTTCACTCTCACTTTGACTTTCACTTGGGCGAAAGAGCGAGGCCCTCTCTTTTGTTGTGTGCGAGGCACGTGTCTCTTATATACTCGAGTCGAGAGTCGAGAGTCCCGGGTTTGTGCTCCGCCGGTTTTATGGCCTACACGAGCTTCCCAATCTGGGGCCCAAAAAAAAAGAAGAAAACTTTGCGTCACGGCTGGCACTTTTCCGGTGTCCGTAGTCCCGCAGTCCTCCGTCCAAAAGTCCTACCCTCCTGCATTAATGAATCGCCGTAATTGGCTGCAGCTTCTTGGGAACCCCAATTTGCATTATTCTCGGGCGACACATGTGTGTGTACGTGGCCAAATATTTGCTGCCTACTTAGGGGCCAGAGTCAGAGTCCCTGCTATGCATCATTTACTTTATTTACTTTGTAGCTTCCTTTCTTTTCGTTCCTGTTTTTCCGAGTTTCCCTACTTTTATTTTGTGCTCAGGACAAAAGCTTCTTTGGACCCATAGCAGAATTCATAGCAGAATCAGTTCGGGAACCGCATCTACCTCGTGTGTGGCGTAATCGAAAGATAAAACTGAAACCGATACTACCTCCGGATCAGACAGACAGCAGAACTATATAGGAACCTCAACCTCAGAAACGAAGGCCAAAAGAACAACAAAACAGAAATAAAATAAAACCGAACCCATTTTAGAAAATTATACTGTTAGCAAATTGACAAGCAATCCTCGAGTTAGTAGTCCTAGTCACTATATAGACAGACTTAGCATATATATATATTCCTCTCGATAATCATTTAGTCAGAGCTCCAGATCCACGGAGGGGACGTGAGAATACTTGAATAATTAAATAAATAAATATATAGCCCGAAAAGACTGCGAGCCGAAAACTCTGAAAAATTATATATACACATAGCGCGGAACTTATACATAGGATCTAAGCAGGATTGTAAATAGCGGACAGGATATATAGTATATGGAGGGGAGGAGGATACAGAAGAACACCAGACGACAACTCTCAAAAATTAATCGATGTGGCTTTAACTAAACTTAAATTATAGGTCTCCCAGGCACGGGGAGTTTTTTAGTGTGTAATTGGCCTAATATTTAGCTATATACGATATCGATAATAGTATTAATGCAACCCCTCCCCCGGGCAAGTCAAATTCGAATCGACTAACGATAGACAGATAAACAGTAACAATAACGATATCGATAACGATAACGACTTGGTATTAGACTTTGTATCACACGGATCCCAATCATCACATTTAGTTGAAGTTTTTCGCGTGTTACGTATGACAGATAGAGAGAGAGAGAGGAGGGAAAGATAATGGGTAGCTTTATCGCGACGGAGTGCAAAAATCGGGAACGGGTTTATATCAAAAAACCGAGAACGAGAATCGAACAGAAAGTACATACAATACCACAAATATACCACATATACCTCAGTACATGCATAAGTACGATCGTGCGGGACGCGGGGACTCGCTTCCCCCCGCCCCGCTTACTTACATACCTCGTGTATACATATAACATTAACTAAAATATACATACATACATATACCTCTATCCTAAAGCAAACATATGCCTATTCCGACTTTTGATAGTTCAATACACCTTAGTGAATGTTGTGTGCGAAACCCCTTTGATAACGAGCGTTTTTTACTACCTCCAAAATTCTTGTTGTGTGTGTCTCGCATTTATAGCAATAAATTAACTAAACTAAACTAGAGCTAAATCTAAAGCAAAAACTAAAGCTAAGGCTAAATAAGGCTAGCGCCAGTCTAGAGCAAGTAAATTAAACTAAAAGTAAAACTAAACTAAATGTTGTGTCATTTTTATAGCCTACTTATGTGCTAACCAATACCTCGGAGAAAGCTTCAGTAAAGTAACGAAAACGAAAAGTAAAGTAAATTTAGAGAAATTTTGCGAGAAAGTAAGTCAAGCAGCAGTCATACAGATTTATTGTGCAACTTTATTAGCTGTAATTTTCCCGGCTAGCAAATATGAAGACTACCTACCGACACCGACACACGACATATCCGCTTACAATGGCCCCCGTTTTTGGCCAACTCATCTTCATAACTCAAAGGAGAAGTCAAGGCGAAGGTGACAGGCACTTTGTGCTCGCTCCGTTGCAATTGATTTGGCGGCCGGCTGATTTTGATTAATGTTTCTGCGACCAGGACCTAAGAGTCATCCCCTGAGCCGGCTTCCCCTGCAGTCAATTTGAAGTTCATTCCGAACTCTCCCTCTCTTACATCAAGCCCTGTGACTCACTCGCACTGATTAATTGTGCTGGCATTATGCAAAATTATATTATGATTGCCGGAATCAACAGGTCACAGTTGTGTGTCTACAAGTGTAACCTTTGAACAGGACCCCGCCTCGGGGCTCATTTGTCAATGCCGGCAAAGGCGTTGTGGAGTCACTTTCATGGGGCATTACTTTTATTTGGCCTGCCAACCCAATCCTGAACCTTTCTCCGTTGGTTAATTTGCAGCAATTATTTGTGAGCTTGTTGGCAGCCTAAGCTGCTTATGCTACTGCGACCCACTACCCAACTAGAACCCAGTATCAGACACACTCCACACACTCTACACACAACACTGAGCAGAACACCACACCGAGAATACCTCCAAGGCAGTCCCCACAAGATGTTAGCGTAATTTGAATGCGTAGAGCGATGAAACTAGCCTTGAATTAGACTCGAAACGTATCGAATCGAATCGAATCGATGCGCCATGTAAGGCAAACTAGTGTTTAAACGCCGCAAAGTATGCAATATTATACATATATACACCTATATACATAAATAAATGAAATAATATATATATATTATATACAAGATGTCAAGCAACTTATACATATACATGCGAATGTAGTACGTACGATACGATATGGCATATGATATGATATGATATCTGTGGATTATAAAGTATTTTAATAAACTTTTAATAAATATTTTAGTAAATCCAATAAAACCATAAATAAAGCCGAATGAAACCCCCCGTCGAATCAACGTCGATCCAGCCAGATAAGATATCAACTTTATCCTCAGACTCAGAAGCGGGGAAATTGTGTGTTTGTGTGTTTTCTTTTGGGGAGAAGGAGCCTCTTCGCTCGTGTTCCTGTTCTGTTTACAACTTTTCCTTTTTCCTCCTCGATTTATGTGCATACATTGGGCCCTCGAGCATATTTGTATTGACAGGCCGGCCTGGGAATTGATTAATCTCCATTCGCCATTGTATTTGCCTCCGACTGACTGGCAATTTATTAAAATCTTTTGATTGGAATAAATGATGCTGCTGCCAGCTAATCAAGTTGCCTGCCTTCTTCTCTCTTTTTTGGCAGCCAAACTTTTGTGGATCTCGATTCCAGATTCCTTATTGTCCTGCTCTGTCCTGTCCTGCCCTGGCTCCTGTTCTCTTCGAGCACTTAAGTATGCCGAGCACACACATACAACAGGATAACTTTTGTCCCTATCTTGATATTTTCGTTTCACTTTTCCATAGCACAAATTTAAATCTTTCGCTTCGTTTCGCCTGTAAATAAATGACGAATTTGCGTCACACACGAGCGCTGTGACGAAATTAAATTCCGCGCAATCTTCTACCTACTTTATGTAGCCTGAAACCTGCGCATTATCTTTCGGAATACTCTGGCAGAAAGATGTCCTGTTGCGAGTTTGAAATGTGCCTAATAAAGGTGTTATTGTTCACAGGTTTTAAATTTTTGTATATTATTTTCCATTTAATTACGATTTTTTCTTACCTTTAAGACGTCTAGCCAGTGAAGCCTACGAGTCTTTTCAAGTTATTAAAAAGACTTATAGGATCTGTTGCGCACAAAATGAGTGTTGTTACCTTTATAAGCAGGCTATTATTTGGTTTAATATTTGGTCCTTACTCTAAAAGGGTATTAAAAAGTCTTCCCGTGCTATTCCCCAGCTTCCACTCATTTCTTTTCGTTTATTGCCCTTTTCTTGGTTTTTGTTTTTTCTTTTTTCAAGATGAAAATATGCCTGGCGACAATTGCATTACGTATACGCCACGTTGTCTCCTTGACGTCCTGTCTGCCTGAGTTATTCAAGTTTGTTGCTTATTGATTTCGGACCCCAGTTTCAATTTTCAATTCCAATTTCAGCTTCATCTGGTTACGCAATGGCGGGCCAATGCCAATCCTTTCCCGCCCGCAGCAATTGCGTATTCCCTGAAGTTCTTGCGCAACGAGTGTCGAATTTAAAGGAAAAAAATAAAATAAAAACGTTACTGTAGACTCGTTTGCGGAGGAGAAGCTCCAAGTCCACGGAGCGAGCACTGGTCCTTAAGCACATTTGTTGCCTACTTTGGCTTTTATTATGCGGTGACAGCAGATTTTTCTGCAGAAACTTGGTTGCTTTCAAGGCATGAAAGCAAAGTTTCGCTTTAATTGCTTTTGTTTTTCTATTGGACTTTCGTGAGTCCGTGGGCGTGGCACGTGAGCCGTGGCGTTGGGGTGTCGATGAAATGCGATGCCATAAAAAAGGAAAAATCCAATTAGACGGCTTTAAACGGAACTTCCAACGCCAGTGCCTTAGAGGAAGGAGCTAACTCAGCAGAAAGGCAGGAAAGAAAGCCGCCATAAAGACTAATACCAGGACTAAGACATCAAAGTGACGAAGGAGTCGCAGGACGACTGCCAATTATTGTAATGCCTTGGCATTTCCGGAAGACTTGCTGCCGGTTGGACAGTTGCCTTTATCTAATAGTTTCGTTTTCGCGTGGCAGCAATTGCCTTTAATAATTTATTAGAGCATATTGGGGGGGGAGGAAGAATATGTCCAGGCGGGCAGGACCTACAATATATCAAACAATAAACCTATTACACGGCGGCTACACCAAGGCCCTGAGGAGGCAATGCGCGTGCCACAGGAATTTTTCACCATTTCGTTACGCATACGCCCTGTCGGCTTTTTTGGGTTTTTTTCCCATCGCCCACGCTTATGATGTGTATATGCCCCTAGGAGCAGGCTTGCACTGTGACACAGAATCCTTAGCTAGGAGACTGGTACTTTTACTTTCTTTGTTCTCCTTCGGTTTGGTTTGGTTTGTTTGTTTTTTTGTCCATCATCGCTCATCTTACAGCACTTTCGCTTTCGTTGTCCCGTAATTGCTGCAATTAGCCGTAGTTGCAGGCTGCCGGAGAGTGAGGAGTTCGCGATGAAAGCATCGCAAACACAGAGTTCACCAGACTGCTCTTGAACTCTTGCCCAGCGGACACATCGTCACAAACGTCAAAGTGTAATTTTTAGACAACATTATCTTCGTCATCGGCCGTTATCGGAATTTTTGCACTGAGGAAAAGTATAGTTATTTCAAATCAGAAACATATTCCCATTCAAATTGTTTGATATTTAAAATTAAGCTCTCTAGAAGGAAAAAATTTTCTGCATCTTATACCTATATTGCTATCCTGTATCCTGCAGCTGATATAGAATATTTTCTCTATCACAAAAATACAATAATTTTAATAGCAAATCAATGATATGGAAGAATCTAGATACGTTACGATACTGCCATTTTTTTCTCTGCCAGAAAAAATAGATTGCAAGCTGCCAGGCTGCCCATCGAATCTGATGTATTCCCCACCGCTTCCTGTCAGGATGTCTGGTCGGGATTTGGGAATGGGAACGGACTGGTGACTGGTGGCTGGTGGCTGGCGGCCAGAACGAAAGCGAAAGTGGAGGCGGGGCATTCTGTGTGTCAATCCGAAATCCAAAGCATAATAATGTCCCGCCGCTGGATTCTGTTTCAACGAGAAGGAGCAGCAGCAGCAGGACCCATTCCCAGCCATCATTAAAATATGATTTATTGCGGCCTGCCCCCTTTTTTTCGGGTGGACTCTTGCTTGGCTTGAGAGCTTCCTGCTGTTGCTGCCCCCTCCCTTTGCCTTCCCGGGGCTTTTCCACAGGGACTTTGAGGCTTGAGCACAGTGTGTGTCTTTGGTGACTTTAAACCATTTCATGACACCGGCTTAGACGCGTTTTTCCGCTCAATTTTCGGTAGCTTCTGAAGTTGCCCACAGGTTTCATCGAGTTAATAGCCAAACATTTGCATAGAAATAGGGAAATGGCACTGGAAGTTCAGGAGTTACGTACTTTGGGGACTCACGGCGATGCCACGGGGATTCGGGGGAGTAATTAAGCTGCAAATTGGTTAATTTAATTTAATTTATGCTCTGATTGCTGTACTTAAGACTTAATGGTAATTTCAATTGTAGGCCATTCATAATGAATGCCAATAAGTTAAGATTAAGTTGGGGCTATTATGTAAATCGATCCATTTATTTAAGAACAATTTGTTGTGTGAAATTTCTTAAAATATATTTTTAGCTGTGAGGTGCTTCCGGTTTGAGGTTTTTAGAGAAACTTTTGATATAAATAAATGTAGAATTTAATTCAATTTTAGGTTTCTAAAAAACTATTATTTAAAAATTAATATCAAGCTTTTTCTCTCCTTCCTTTTTATTAAAAGCTAATTCTAAACATATTAATAATTCCTATATCCTTTCTTCTCTTCCTTTTTCTATCCCCCATAAAACAGGCTAGCGATTCAGAGCCCATGTTGATCGATGACAACTCCCTGGAGTCGCAGACCCTTGGTCTAGGGAAATACGGCCTGCCCCTGCACTGTCACACCTCCACGTCCGCAGTGCTGAGGAACTACCATCACAATCCTTTGATTAGCGGCACCAATTTCCAGCTGTCGCCTGTCTTTGGTGGCTCCGATGCTGGCGGCGGCGGCGGTGGTATTGACTGTGAGACCGGCTCAGTGGTCTCCCTGGATGACTCGGTGCCACCCGGCCTGACAGGCTGCGACACGGATGCCTCCAGCGACAGTGGCATTGACGAGAACAGCCTGGTGGAGGTGTCACCTTCCGGTTCGCCACGCAAGAGGATCGCTTTGGAGTCGAGGGCTGCGAGTGAGCCGCCTCCACCACTAGATGCCGTGGTGCCATCTTCCCTGCTTCAGGCTGGAGATGAAGAGCTCGAGGGTGGATCCAGTAGCAATGCGCCCAGCAGGAAGACATCGATATCCTTTTTGGACAGTAGCAATCCTTTGCTGCACACGCCGGCCATGATGGATCTGTGCAACGATGACTACATCATGGGCGAGGGCGGCTTTGAGTTCAGCGATAACCAGCTGGAGCAGGTCCTGGGCTGGCCGGAGATAGCCTAGGAGACGGCGGCGGATCCCTTGATCCCACTGACATGCACTGCATTTCTAAGACGATGGCATTTTTCGAGGGGAAATTGAAATTAAACTGAGAATCAAAGAAGGAAGCTAACCAAAAGATTAATTTTGAGCCTTGCAACCGTCAGGACAACAGTTCCATCCCCATCCTCGGCCCAGTCCCCAGTCCCCAAGCTAACCGACACATTTACAAACAGGAAGGGTTTAATCACACTTGAATAGTTTTGTAGCCATGTTAACTGCCTAGAACAGACGAAGAATAATATACACTTATATAATTTAGATTTTACACAGCAAGAAAAGGAGTAAAGGAGCAAATACCAGTCGTAAACTACGTAAAAGAAAATAATTAAAATTTTGAAAAACAAAACAAAAAAAAAAAAACGTTCATGGTTTTTCCGCTAGAAGAAGAAGGCTCAAACAAGTTTTTTGGTGATGGTTGTATTCCCGTTTTCATAACTTTCAAGCGCAAAAGCTGTGACGAAAAAAAAAGAAGAAAAGTTTTTGAACATGTTTTACAAGTAAATATAATTGCTAGAAAAGAAAAACAAAACAAAAAAACACACAAAAAAATATATACACTTATGTAATACTTAGTTGTTTAAGTCATCATTTTCAATGTTTTCAAATTACACAATACTTTAACTTTAATTAAGTGAACATCTTGACCCGATTCTTAACTCCAGGCTATATACCTTGTGCATTTCTATCAATTAATTAATTACTTTTTGTGTCGATTTCGTTTCCATTTACCTCTCAAATTTTTATTTTTGGTAATGTTTCCCTCAATTACCTTGATTCTTGATGTAAAATAGTTTTTAGTTCTCTGTTTAAGGCGCCGCATCATACAAAACGAATTGTTTGCTTGCTTTAATCCAAATTCAATCAATGTTCAGTGTTTATTCAACTTTGTTTTTATTTTATAATTTTTAAATTGGCAGAATAAAAATATAGAAATTCATTTCGATGAAAGTTGCATGCAGAAAAAAGATGTTTTCAAAGTGTTTTTAATTTGTTGGGAATGTTGGGTTGCTTCTTTTTTATTTCAGAATTTTAAGCAAGTTTTTTAAGGTATTTATTTCTGATGACTATATGGACTGCGAATATATATTTTCGATGCAGATTCGTTATTAAAGTATCAATTCGCCGTATATGGCGAATTAGCCACTTGCCTTTAGCAAAGACACAAACCTTTTCCAATAGGTAAGTGACATGGGTCAGTCAGATGTAAAATGTAAAAAATTAGTAAGACGGTAAGTTTAAAAATCGGTTTTTTTCAAAAAATGTTTAATAATATTTTACAATAAATTCCATTCAATATAGTTAGAATTGTGTATTCCTTTTGATGGCTTATTTAACCATATCGCCTCATATTTGATTTTAAATCAGAGTAAATTGTGATTATTTAGAGAACTTTTCCGTCTTTTTACTTTTATTTATTTTTTACTATTATTTAATTTTACTTAGCTTATTTTTGAATAAAAATAGTTACTTAAACTGCACATTATTGCGAAATAGCTCCAGGATATTCTCCTCAGGAACTGCCCACTTGCACTGCGGATACTTAATATTACAGTGATTCTGGGACAACACCTTGCCAGCATCAATGGCCTCCCGGAAGGCGGACTGCTCCAGCCAGGCCAGCAGCCAGGACCAACTGGTTGCCCCATCCAATAAATGCTCCATATCCGAGGCCTGACCTTTAAGGACTTTATCCGCAGAGTTGCGTGTTAGAGTACAAATGGATTTCAGGAAGCAAGTCGATAAATCGACCTCGTTATTGAGAAAAGAGCGTTCAATGGTGCTTAAAAGACTGGGAAGATTGGTGGCTAAGGAAGGAAAATGGTTATTTAATTTAAAAGAAAATATTTAAAAAAAAGTTAATATATAATATAAAATTGTAAATATCCATTATTTTTAAACTCACCCACACGATCTCCAGTTTCGTTGCGATATATAAGCTTAAAGTTGTCAAAGATCCTGGGCAGGCTAAGCTTCTCTTCAAAAAGTCCTCGGTTGGTGGCATTGTTAGCACTCAAAGTAGAGGAGGATGTGGACATGTCTTGCTCGGTCGGAAACGTAGTATTATAATTACTGGAAACATTTCCCAGGACCGGCTTGTGATGGTCTCCCGTGATAGCCTCTAGTCCCATGCTGCGGATCAGATGACCCACAAGGAGTCCACCTACAACCACCAATCCACAGCTAACAACTGCCGCAGAGTTGATTATAACAAGGGGCTATAGAGGAGGAAGTAATGGAACACCTTTTGGAATATTATACAGATATTGTCACCTACCTTGGGTGGAGCATTCCTTTTCCTCTTGACAGGAACCTCCAGAAAGGGCACCAAATAATCCAGGCCCAAGGCGATAGACTTGCCCACGGCATCGAAGGAAAGCAGCTTGAATCCTTGACCATGATGAGGATTTTGCTTCAGGTGTTGCTGCCTTGGAAGCTTATGTGATCCTTTATTTGTCTCCGACTCCGCCTCGCCACTGGCGGCCCAAGCTACGGCACAGCTGGCCAGGAGCGCGAAGATCAGGTAGTAGAGCTTCATTCTTCCGCAGACAGATCCGATGTCTTCCGTGGCTGAAGGGTGTCTGAATCTGAAATTCCCAGACAGTGTCATCAGTACACCTTTCTTTCAACGTCGATGATTTGCTTTGATGGGTTTACTGTGCACTGGAAGAAATAGTAAAGAAATTAAATAAAAAAATAATATGGCAAAAAGTCAGAGAGTCGTTTAGGAAAGTATTCCTTACTTCACATTCGTATAAATAAATTGTATACTAAATTAATTTTGTCTCTATTATATTTAGACCCAATTTACACTAGGCTGCGTTATTGCGTCTAAGAGCAAACTCCGTTGTTTTTACATAGACGTATATTTCCAAGAAAATGTATAATTATATACCTCTTTTATTTTTTGTGTATATTTATCGCTTGGCTGCTTCTAGTTCCCACTCTTGTCGTGAGCCACAAAATGCAACAAAGTGCCGAGTGTGTGACATAACCAGTTGTTGGGAGGTGCGAAAACGATTAGCCGGAGGAAGTACCGACTGAAAGCGGAAGATGCCATATGACTACCTTCTCTAATTGGGGAGAAGTGGCTGCAATTAATTCAATTTTCTGGCAATCTCTTTACATAAGAAAATAGCGATACTACTGATAATGGATTCAATAATGTCAGGTAATTTTTATTTATAAAAAGAGGAGTAGTAATTTTAGAGTGTATTTTATTGAGTATTTCATTTAATTCTAAATAAATTAGTAACTTTAACCATAATGATATTATTCTATGTATTATTATCCATTAAAGAACTGCAGTATTTGTGGCAGAGATCCAGAAGTCCAGTTTAAGCGTTTGGGCCATCGACAACTGCGATATGTGTGTGAACAACTGCGACTGCTTTTCGAGGATTGAATGGCCTGGAAAACTGCAGTTTCATGCACCGAGGAAGGCAACCAGGAAGAGCTGTAAAGGGAATAAAGATTTATAAAGTTTAGTTATGGTACAAAATTTAGTAAACTTGTAAGGGAAACAGTTAAATAGTAAACCAAAACCCCATTGAAACAGAACTTGTCTCACCTGGCCAACACATTGAGAAATCTGGCATAGCCGGAAGACAAATTCCTTTGCAGATACTGACAAATGAGCTGCTGGACACAGACGGTCATGTTAACGTTGTGCTCCTCCAGCTGGGATTCCACCACATCAGTCAGTCGTCGCACTATACAAAGGTAAACCAATTTAGATTAACTTTTAAGACACATGACTTTCTTCTACTTACTGCCCCTGCCGGTCTCTGATTTGTAGCCATAGCCATTGCCCAGCGAGGTGATCACCAAAGGAGCCAGGAGGAGACGCACCACAGCTGCTATGACTGCTCCAGCGGCCACCACCACGGCTGTATTCAGTATAGCTCCCGTTCGCAGATTAAGGAGACTCTGGACAGCATCTCGGGCCAGGTTCATGCTCCTCTTTACGGGGACCTTCAGGAATGGAACAATGAATTCCAGCTCCACACTCACGTCCTCTCCGCTGGCATGGAAATGAAAGCCGCGTCCCTCGCGCTCAACTCCTGGCAGTGGATCCTCCACCAAAGTATAGGCCACATGCCTAGGCTCACGTGGCTCAAAGTCGCGGAATCGCAGCAATCTTGGAGCACTGGCATTCCCGTAAAAGTCTCCGTAAGCCGGGTTCAGTAGGTCGCCTCCCTCGACGCTTTCACCAAAGTAACCCACTGGCAGAAGTAGAGCCATTATTCCCAGCAGGCACAAGATCCGCACCAATCCGCACATGCTGTCGCCCGAGCAGCTGGAATGCGTCTGAGCCGCGCTCCAAAGCACCAAGCCCGCTTTGTAAGCTCCCCGGGAGTGGGAATTACATGGCTTACGCTCCGGCAATCAAGATATGATATTCATTTAACCCGAAACTCGGAGACTTTGAGACTTGGCAGCGACTTTAACGCTTCGTGGCTTGCAATTCGGTTTGGGAAAATGGCAAACGGAAAATGGAAAATGGGCAGCGATTTATTGAATAACGATAACTGATTTGTGCAAATGATAAGGAAAGAAAGCATGCAAACTTAAAGAAGTGATTCAACAGATTTAAATTATCGCAGATGGTGCCTCTGATAAACTAAGAGCAACAGTCCGCAACGGCAGCTACACAGAAAAAGTAACTTAAATGTAAATTTAAATATTTCAATTTAAAGGGACATATGCAAACTAAGTTCTTTAGATAATTAACTATTTTATTTATTAACTAAACACTTATCATATTAAATGTATATTTTTCTATCATGACTTAACTGCAAATCTAGATGGTTTAAAAGGAAAACATATACATAGCACCTTCTTGTTTGAAATTAGAAATAAACATATATCGAATGGAAAATAAATTTATATATAATATATAATTTGTTTGTCTTTATTCGATTATATTTGTCATTTATGTAAAATAAATATTTGATTTATAGCACTTAAATTTAAGGTATTAAGCTTCGCGTTAAATATCGAAACAGTATCGATATGCAGATATTTTTTGTCAGTCCGACTCAAGTGCTTTGTTATTGATACGATTATTTGCATTAGCTTTTAATAATTACTTTGTTCTCCTATTAAAAAATCCCTTTAAATATAAATAAATAATCTGATACTAATAAATTAAACAAAATTTCTTACGGTGCACCTCAAATCCATCGCAAAGTCGCCTTATTAGAAAGACATTTGTGGTTGACTATGGACCGGAAAATTCAGTATATGACGTGAAGTGAACTCGCTCTTATGGGCGGCAGTTATGTCACCAGCTAAGCGACAAAGGTTAGATAAACAAATCGGAGGATTGAGCAAGGGCCCCTGGGAATTATTTTCAAGACTTCCTTGGTGCCACCCAATGCGCCTGCAATTTCAGCCGTTAAATGTGTGTTAAAGTGTTAAGGTTAGATTAACAAACCGGGCTTGGAGTAATGACCTCAATGAGACTATTAGTGAGCGAAGATTTGCATATTGCAGTTAAGATTTCTTTACCATTAAGGTCTCTGAAAGGTTAGGTAAGCAAAGTAATAATTTCAAAGCCTTGATGATAGGTTAGGTATTAAAGGGGAGTTTGGTGTGATATTTGAAACTATAAATTAATGATTCCTTATAATTATTTCTAATGTTTTACCCCAAGAAGTTAAAAACTACTTTTTATCTTCTATAAAAACTTGTAATTTTACGCGGTTACTACAGATTATCGGAATATTGTGTTTGATGGGCTAAAACCATCTATGACAGGAGATGCTATATGGGTTAAGTGGACGACCCTTTCAAGACTGGCGACTAAACCTAAGGATCATAGCTGTCCGAGGAGCGGGGTCCGATTGTGGGATCAAAGTGCACCAGCTTCTTGGTCCGCCGCTTGACCCTTCTTCGCTTTCGCTCCTTGTCCTTTTCTAGAGCCCAAGGCTCCTGGCGTTGTGGTGCCGTCGGTGGATAGGCAGCTTGGTCCAGGCGACGCATATGATCGCCACTCAGCGGCAGCTCCGAGTCCGTGGAGTAGTTGGGCGGCGAAAGATTCTCCGGAGTTCGTAGTCTTATCGGGGGAAAGTTATTGTTGAGCCGGTTGTAGATACTAGAGTCTTGGTACTCTTGACCCCCAACCACACGTCCCGCCTTCGACTTCTTCTTCTTCTTGGGTGGATTGCGCAACTTGGGCGGCTTGGGCACCTCATGGATGACACCCTTGCCATAGACCCAATTGAAGGCCTTCTTCCGCTCGCCCATCACACAGCTGGCGTACTGGACCTCGGGATGGGGTGGATGTGGGAACTGGCTGGGCGCTGCCCAGTCGTTCTCGTCGTACTGCGTCTGGGTGTGCTTGATGTGGCTGCTCTTGAGCCGCTCGGGATGCATCAGGCCAGCGGGTGGCGTGACACCAAATTCAAACTCCGTCTCGCTGTCCGAGGTCTCGGACAGGACCAGATCGTCCTCGCAGGGCTCCATGTTGCGGCGCTCGCACTCCTCCCGGATGCGCTGGATCAGAAGGTGCTTGTCCACGAAGCTCCGGCAGTAGCAGGTAATCACCGGCCTGTGACAGGTGCACTTCTTGAAGCCCATCTCCTTAAGGCAGCGCTTCAGCTCGCGCATCTTCTTCAGCATCGGGCTCTGCACGATCCGGAACTGTACGGGCTTCATGTTCGCGTACGGATTGGCGGAGCGGGCCAGCGACTCTGCGTCCTTCAGCGGCCTCAGCGTGATGGTGTAAACGTCATGCTTCTTCTCGATGTGCAGCGTGGGCACCTGGACGAGATCTTCACACTTGTCGGCCGGCGCCTCGCTCGGTGGCTTCTTATTGTTGTAGTAGGACATGTACTTGGACATTGGAACAGTGTCCACGGGGAAGTCCTTGAGGAAGTAACCCATCAGTACGCGTATGGAGCGTCTGATCGCTCCCGGTCGCCATCCTGGCCTGGCAGCCAACGGATGAGCAGTCCACAGCCAGCCCATGTGAGGAGGCACCTTCACCTCCGTGGGTGTGGAATCCTGCCTTATTCTGATCCTATTCTCGGGAGAGTACATGGTGTAGTACCTGGACTTGATTGACCTCTTTGCAGTCTTTCGCCTTTTCTTTTTCTTGGGTGCCTCGCCCTTGGATTCCCTGGGTTCAGAGGTTGCCGCGCTCATCCTGCTCGTTTTGCTCGTCCTCGACGCCAAGCGACTCTTGCCCTTCTTCTCTTTCATCAATCTGGTGGCTTCGTCGCAGATGTTCTGGATCTTTTGACCCTCGTCGACATCGTTTACTTTGAAGAGCTCTTTCAGTTCGGTGAAAACCTTGACCAAGTCCTGTGGTTTGGGCGCGCCCTGCTGCTGATCTCTGGGCAGCTTTGTATCCTTCTTGCTCGCTGACGGGCAGGCCTTCGGCTTGGAGGACTCGCGGATGCTGCGCTTCAGGGCCAGATAGTCGCGCACCACGCCCTCGAAGGCCTCTGAGGTGCTGCTCCAATCATGATTCCGACCTCCATTGCCGGAACACCCCTCCACCGAACCGAGATCAAAGCTAAGGTCCTCGACGGGGTTATCGAGGTGATCCAGCAGGATCTTTTGAGCGGTGGCATTCTCGTCGTATTCCCGCTCCTTGAACTCTGGAACGGCCTTGTAGCCGCAGTAAGGACAGGCGGCCACCTTGGGCAGCCAGGACACATCCTCGCCGCAGAGAATGCAGCTGCGAGTGCCGGAGATGTGCATCTGGCGCAGCTTCGGCGACGACAGAGTCTGGCACATCCTGTTGGTGGACCCATCGCCCAGAACGTGTTGCACTTCGGTTGAGAACTGGGCGGAGGGACCAGCCGGTGGCTCGATGGTCACACCCACGGTGCCGTCATCCCCATTGGGGCAGGAGTAAACGGGGAAGGGCCCCGTCATGTCGATCAGTTGCGGCTCCGGTTCCTGCACGAGATCAGAGGTAAAGGGAATGGATTAAGGCTCCTTAAGGATCTTACCTGACAGCAGTCGCAATTATCCTCTTGGCTGTGGAATGAAGTTGCGTCCGAGGGTTCCATATCGCTGGGCATGAAGCCAGCACAGGGATCAAGGGAGGATGAGGAAGAGTTGCCCCCGCCCATAAACGAGAGGTCCTGCGGATTCAAATTCCTGTCCTGTTTCCGCCCCGCCGAAAAACATCCCTTCTCCTGGCCGCCCTCCAAACGTCCGACCGCAACTCTATTGGGGTTCAGGGATCGCATTCAAGGATCAGGCCCGCGTGGCGCTACTTACTCGTTGAGGGTCTGGCAGCGCATCAGCATGGAGAAGCGAATGTGGACCAGACCCACGGTGCAGCCGCAGCAGGTGAGCTCTATGTTGGCGTCGTGCACGATCTCTTCCATCTGGTTGACCATGCGGTTGATGACAGCTTTCGGCACGTCATAGCAGCCACGACCTGGACGGGATTGGGACGGGGTATGAACCTGATTATTCCTCTCAAGTGTTACTCTTACTCACCGATCTCCTTGCCCTTGTAGAAGAGGGCGATGGCAATGCCTTCGCAGAGCTGCCTTTGCAGGCACTCGGGTTCCATCTGGAACGTTTTCAGGACCTCCGAAGGCAGGCTGTTCACATTGATGCGACTGGCGTCCAGAGTGAGCTTGACGCCTTTACAGACGTTCGCCTTGATGTTCAGCTTATCCTGGCACTCGAATTCCCAGCCAGGCATGTCCAGCCTGAGGGCCACCATATTGGTGGCGAAGCAGTTCATGTAGTCCTTATTGCTCTTGCCCTTCTGCCCGGGACCCGGACATTTTGGAACATAGTTGGAGCGATCCTTCACCGGACAGGAGGAACAGCAGCAGTTGGGGCACTTGGCCTTCTTCTCCCCCTGAGGCTTCTCTACATAGGTGGAGCAGTGCATGTACTCCGACTTGGAGCTGCCCAGCCGGGTGCTGATCAGGCCGCGGTTCTTGTAGTATGCATCCCAGTCCATTAGCTCCTCTCGTGGCTTCTCCACCGGTTTCGCCTTGGGATCTACGGCTTCGCACATGTTGATTTAAGAAACGGGGTCGTTCACGAAACCAAAAATTTTTCTTGCACAATTAATTTGAAAAAAAGTGCCCACGAGAATTCACATACAAAAATATGTAGAATTTTTACCGGGCCTGAGAGCCTGAAGCGATCAACCCGAACTTTCAATAGAGAATGACGAGATGGCCTGTGAGAGCCGGAAAGAGGAGGCGATGCCCATCTCATGGCATTCTAAGTGACTTATTTTTTTGAGAAGTAATAAAAAATGAAAAATTACATTTTCCCTTTCCGAGGACATACCATCTTCAAGTAGATTTAATGTGGTCCTTAGGTAAAACTAACGAACTTGATAATGATATAAATATCATTTTAATTAGATTGTTTATAATAGACAAAGATTACTTAATTGTGAAATGGTAAGATAATATTGGATGAGTTTTTATTTAATAGAAAATTATTTAAAAATGGTGAATGTTAGTTTATATAATATTGTTTTGCAAAAATTATTACATTTTGGCGTTGCAAACGGCTGAATTTACAATATATTCTAGACTTAAATATTATGTATCATAAATATATCAATACTGATTCAATTTTCAATGCTAGAACCAATCATATCTATATCCATATTCCACATATTCACTTAACTATTAAATATCCCCACCCATTCCCATAATAATAGCCCAGCAATAGTTACATTTCACAAACACAGATTTTATTAAAAGATCCATCAAGTAAAAGTGAAAACACTTAGTTCTAACGCACTCGTCCTGGGGCGTTGCTGCTCCACGGCCTGTTCAGCGGCGCGGGATCGAAGCGCCGGGGATCGTCATAGCCGCCGGCGCTTCGGAAGGGCAACTTCTTCTTGGGCTTCTTCTTGGGCTTATTCCTCATGACGGGCTTCTTGGGCGCCCCATGGATGTTGCCCTTGCCGTAAAGCCAAGCGAACTCCTTCTTGCGCTCGCCCATCACACAGGCTCCGTACTGGACGAGCATGCTCGCAGGATGTGGATACATTGAGGGAGCGGCCCAGTCGGTCTCCATGTACTGCGTCTCCGCATTGGTCCTGTCCGGCCTCGGCTGGCGCTCTGGCTTAATCACTCCAGCCGGTGGCGTTACCCCGAACTCGTACTCCCGATCGCTGTCATCGTCATCGTCGTCGGGTGAGTACATGAAGGTTTCGGAGTTGATATTCCAGCCACGCCGAAGACAGCGCTGGTCCACCTCGTACTGAATGCGCTCCTTGTCGATGTGGCTCCGGCAGAAGCAGTGGGCCAAGGTGCGACCACAGGTACACGGAGCAAAGCCCTTATCCCGCAAATACTCTCTCAGCTCTCGTAGGGCCACAGCCATGGGATCCTTGGTGATCCGGAAGACCACAGGCTTCATGTCCGCATAGGGATTTGGACTGAGCGCCAGGGACTTGGGATCCTTCAGGGGGCGCAGAGTGATGATGTACTCGTCACCCTTGCGACTGATTTGTAAAGTGGGATGCTGGACCAGCGGCTCCTCCTCCGTCTTCTCCTTGCGGCACTTGCGCCGCAGGTAGTGGTAGCGAGAAAGGCAGATGTTATCCGCTGGATAGTCGCGCAGGAAGTAGGCCATCATCTCGCGAATGGGCTTGGCAATGGCTCCCGGTCGCCAGGACTTGTAGCGTGCCATCTCGCTCTTGGTCCACATCCAGCCCATGTGGCAGGGCACCTTGCAGTAGCCGGAGCAGGCGCCATCCGAGAGGCAGGCTGTATGCCCAATCCGGGGATCCGTTGGCCGCTTGGGCAGCTTTATGAAGGTGTAGCTGTAAGGGAAAGTAGGTTACTTCTTTGGCTTTATATCCTGTCAGGGATCTCCACTTACCACTTGGACTTGGGTCGTTGGACGCGCTTCTTGACACGCTTCTTGGGCGGCGAGGGATATGCCTTGTCTATCTCCTTGAGTGCCTTCTCCAATGCCCTTTTCTCCTTCCTGCGGGCCTTGGAAGTCTTGGTGCTGCGGCAGACAGCATCGCACTCCTTGCGCAGCTGTTCCGCCTTGGCGTCTGCCTCGTCGGCGCCCTTCCCCCGGGCGTACATGTCCCGCATCTCCGTGAAGATGGATACTAACTCAGAACGCCGCTGCGACATATTGGGTTCCTTTCCCTGAACTGGCTGCGATTTGGCCTTGGACACCTTTGGGACTTGACTTGGAGCTTGAGTCTGCTTGACCTCGCTGTCCTTGACGAAGTTTTCGCAGAGCTTGCGGATGCGACAACGAGTACAGGGCTGGCCAGAAACGCAGAGGCATCGCTTGGGTACATTGGTATCATCCTGCGGGGAATTCCCATCTCCC
Source organism: Drosophila watanabei (assembly GCA_008042575.1). NCBI lineage: Eukaryota > Metazoa > Arthropoda > Insecta > Diptera > Drosophilidae > Drosophila > Drosophila watanabei. Next base: position 16,285 of record VNJS01006286.1, on the reverse strand, counting down.
ATTCCCATTCCTTCATTCCGATCCACTCCGTTTGTGGAAGAGTCTCTTTCGCAGACCTCCTTCCGCAGACAGTCCCGTAACAGTTGCTGTGCCGTTGCCGACAGATCGTAGGACCCCTCGCTGGGCGGAATGTCCTCGAAGGTCTTGTAGCCACAGTAGGGGCAGGCGGAGATCTTGGGCAGCCAGCTGATGTCCGACTTGCAGAGCTGGCAGAGCTGTGGCGGCTTGTAGGGCTCGTTCTTCAGGTCCGGCTGTGCCACGGGACACGGGCCCAGGATTCTGTGCCGCGCCTGTTGCTCCATGGATGCCGTCAAAGAGAGAGCCTTCCTCTTCTTGGGAGGAGACTCCGGCATGAAGTCGTAGGGATTGCACGAGGAGGTGGAGTCCGGGGTGGACGACGTTGTGGAGCGATGCCAACGACGTGATTGTTTGAAAGCTCGCGGCGGCTCGGGAACTTTGACTTGGTCCAGACCCAGCTCCTCCACGAGCTTCTTCAGGGCCTCCCGCTCCTTTTTCTTTGCCTCCTCTTTGGCATTGGGTGCATCCAAGCCGGGTGCATAGCAGCCGCATCTAGCGGAGGCTCCTCCCTTGGCCTCTGCATCCTCAGTGGGTGCATGAGGACACGGGTTGGGCGCCCCAGCGTGGGACATGAGGCGCTCGTCCGTGATGCAGGTGCTCGTGCCACACTTGCCCGAGCGACCCAAAGTAAAGATGATGTCCCTCTTGCTTATCTCTCGCTCCATGGGTCGACACACGTCATAGGTGCCAAAAGGGACAAGCATTTGGCTGCAGGGGATCAAAAATTAAACAAGGAATGTAAGCAATCCATGTTCCCACTACTCACTTGATATCCGGATCGGAGGAGCTGATCTTCACGATGAGCTCAACGACGCATATCGATTTCTTGCCTTTAACCAGCTCCACCATGACACTCTGCGTCACCGAGAAGGTGGGGTCCGTCAGCTGGCGCAGGATTGTGGGTCCCAGCATAAAGATTCCATCGGCAATCCGCTCCTCGTTCTCCGTGAGACCCACACAAACGCCCCTGGTGCTTAGCGAGCCAATCAGCTCGCAGGGACTTGCCGTGAACCGAGTCAAAGCGGGTCCCTCGGGGAACTGCTCCACGAAGAGTCGATCGAGTGGCAGATCCTCAAAGTCATCGAACAGACGTATGCTATACACCCGACCCCCATCCGCTCTCAAGGTATCGGCTGCGAACTCGGGCTCCGGCAGACTGGAGGTCACCAGGATGGCGTCAAAGAAGTAAGTCTTCTTCATTTTTGAGGAACTAGTTTTAAAATCGATTTACGAATTTTCTATACTTGTCTAAGGATTTGGCTTAAACTGGGTAAAATTTACTTTTAAAATATATAAAAAAAACTCCAGTCGAAATATAAGCGAAGTATACGGAAACGGATGAGACTATAATGGGATCGGAGTGAAAGCTATACTGAAGGGTTGTCAGATCGATAAGAGAGAGGTGACTTGGATTATGGGAACTGTAAAATCAAGATATATATCATAAAATGTATCAGAAACTTTTTCAAAACTACTTTCTCTTGAACAGAAGCATACATGCAAACTTTCCTTCCTGTTCTTATCGCAAATTAGATTACCAATTGAAACTTGGCTAATTTTGCAAACACATTAATATGTGTACTTCTACAACCCTGTACTTTAGGCACTTCTATATAGACTTGCCTCTCTCCGGAACCCTCTTTAGCTCAAGAGGTCAGTATGTTTTGATTGCGATTATCAAAACTTGGACTATTACGTTCGCTTATCAGAAATTTAGTAATGGCCGAGCCCCGTTTAAGGTCCACACAGGTGACACATGTCTATATACACTTTCGCTATAAATAACTTGAGCAAAAACATACATAGTTCTAGAGAGTAAATAAAATGCTCAGTTCAGTTTAGTTTTTTGGCTAATGAGTAAATGAGTAGCGTGTAATTATTGCCAGAATAATTTAAGATGTACACAATATACGACTAAACGTGTAACAACAGGGATGTAAGTGTAGCTTTCTTCTCGCAAAGGTAACTAGGGATTTTGAACTGCACTCCTGGTGGTTTGTGCGTAATGCTAGTGAGGGAAGGAGTCCTGGTTTGCAGATCCTCCCCAGCTGCGTTCTGTGGCTCAGTGGAGTTTGGAGATCCTACTTATTGCCTGGCATTGATGATGTCCACAAACTCGGGCTTCAGGGAGGCACCGCCCACAAGGAAGCCATCAATATCGGGCTTCTTGGCCAGCTCCTTGGCATTGGCAGCGGTCACAGAGCCACCATACTGGATACGCAGGCTGGCGGAGACCTCCTTGGAGATGTTGTCAGTCAGCCACTGGCGCAGGAAGGCATGAACCTCTTGGGCCTAGAAAAGATTAAAGAATAAGTAACGGAATCCTTTCCTTTTGTAAGATTCTTAACCCACCTGATCGGGAGTGGCGGTCTTGCCGGTGCCAATGGCCCAGACGGGCTCGTAGGCCACCACCACGTTCTTCCAGTCCTTGATCTTCTGGGCATAGGCGCACATCTGGCGGGCCACAACCTCGTTGGTCTTGCCAGCCTCACGCTCCTCCAGGGTCTCGCCAATGCAGGCAATCACCTTGAGACCCTCCGCCAAAGCGTGCTCGGCCTTCTCGGCAATCAGCTCGTCGGACTCCTTGAAGATGGCGCGACGCTCCGAGTGGCCGAGGATAACCCAATCGGCACCGATGTCCTTCAACATGGCGGGCGAAACCTCACCGGTGAAGGCACCCTTGGCCACCTTGTAGGCATTCTGGCCGGCCAAACCCAGCTCGCAGGGCAGCAGGTTGCGGGCGTACATCAGGTAGATGGCCGGGCAGCCGATGACCACCTCGGTGTTGGGGTCCAAAGCGGCTCCCGACAGGGTCTTGCAGATGTCGGCGATGGACTTCTGGTCGCCGTTCATCTTCCAGTTGCCTCCCACGCAGAATTTGCGGCCACTCATGTTGCTGCTGCTGTTGCTGGCGTTGATGTTTTCGGTGCTGAAATTGGCAAAGAACTGCCGCAAAAGAGACGTGTGAAAGTGAGTTTGGGTCTAGAAATCTTGGACTATAAATGACTGGAGATTCGCAGCCAACTTTGGGCCACAATCTCCCCCGTAATCCCGGTTAGGCACGGCCCGGCACACACCCACCTCGAAGTCCCTCTGCTGATGATGTACTAACCTTCTTCTGACCTTCGTACGTCTTCCACTGGCACTTGAAGAGCTTTGGGAAAACAGCTGTGAACTTGCCCAGCAGAGCTTGCGAAACGACGGCTTTCAGCACGTCCGCCGTCACACCGCTCACGGACGGTCGGTTCGAGTCCATGGTGCACGAGCGGGCAAAGTAATGGCAATGGTAATGACTCTGGTAATGGGTTGCAATGCGACGAATACTCTGAATATAAACTTTGGGTGCCAGTTTTGAATGCATCGCCGTTTACAAGTGTCAATATCTACATAAGCATTTCCTAGTATATTCGGTTTATAAGTAACATTATATAAACAGCTTGCTGGCATTTTTGTTGAAAATTATTTTCAGTGGAGACTTCAACCCAGCGGGGGTGGTGCTTAGTGTGGAGAGTATGGAAAGGTTTTGTTTTCACTTCCAATAAGCTTTGGAAGAGCTTTTTTGCAAAAACAGGCTTGCCACCCCATAGCAAAATTGGAAAGATACCAAAAAAGATACTTTTTTATTTTTATCTTATGGAAAAATTTGTAGTTTTAGGGAAATATTCGTAAAATATATTATAGTAAAGCTAATTTTAGTATATAAAAAATTATCAAGGCAAGAAATAGTAGATTCTTATTAATGGTGTAATTTTTAAAACATTTTTATAGTAGAATGTTAAATAATACAATAACTAAAATTAAAACTTTTATTGATTAAATTTATTTCTTAGGCGAACTTTCTTTACTTTTGGACTTTCACTGTATATAGTTCCCTTCATTAAAAAAATACTTTTTTAAGTCTAAAAAAGTAAGAAAAATCCTACGAAATTAAAATATATAAAGGTTTATATAAAGGTTTTTTATTAGCTTTAGTATCCAATCATAAGCAAAAATTACAATATTTCCTCATAAACAATGTCCCAAAATTGTAATTACCACCCTCAATCCCTCAACCCCTTTGGATCATTAACCTAAATCAAACAATCCTCTTTGGTTTTTGTTTACATTCTGGTTTAATCGCTTTATTTAACTTCAATTGAAATTCATGTCGCATGGCTTAACTTGGTTTTCACAGACGTTCAGGTATACATAAGCAGACATAAACATATGTACGGCACACAGTAACGGTAACAGCACATACAGTACGCACTAAGGTACTCTAACAACATTAAACATTATGTACATACAATATAATTAACTACACCATAGAAACGTCAAAATAAATGCGCGTAACTTCTAATCTCAACACATGTACTGGGAAGTCGTAGCAGGAATCGTAAAAGGATTGGAAAACACTTGAAGGGATGTCTAAAAGTATGGTTTGAAGCATACTTTTGGTCAAAATTTCAAGTGTTTTTCAATCCCCAGCGATTTCCGAGGCGTCCTTCATCGAATGTATATATGTCACTACCCAACTAATTGATCTAGATCCGATGGAATTTGACAACTGTTTACCTAATCCGACAGAGAGAGCTAATGAGAGCTGGGAAGTACTTAACGTAAAAGCTTTGACTTGCGAGTATTTCCTCATCCTTCCTTGTCCTGACCCGTCTCCTCCCCCTCCTGGTGACTCTCGGTCTCCACCTCCTCGATTGGAGGTCAACTTTCCGCTCTGGTCGCCAGCAGGGATGGCGAGGAGTTGCTTAGCAGTGATTCCTCCTGGACAGCGGGCGGCGGAGAGGGTGTGGGTGTGGGCGTGGAAGCCGAGGAGGAGGCCGTGGATGAGGCAGCCCTGGGCGGGGCGTGTGGCTGGAGGAAGTGGAACAGGTTGGAATGCTGCATGAAGTTGCCCACCGATCGCAGCGGACTGAAGAAGTTCTCCGGTGGCGGCGGAGGTGGATGATGGTGATGTGGCTCTCTTTGCTCGCTGGGATTACCCCCAGATCCCTTGACTCCCGTAAGACTTGCATTGCAGTTGCAGGACCTGCTCTTCTTCAGGGAGCTCCTCGTCATGGCTGTGCCCTTGCGGTACTTGGGCTTGTGACCAGTTTGTGCCCCCGGATTCGCCTCGCTGTCTATGACAAAGACTCCAGCGCCTTCCTGGGGGGCAGGACTGGATGCTGCCGGCAGGCAGTGGGCGCTGTTGGAGTTGCCCGCAAAGAGCTTGGCCCTCAGCAAAGCTGGGAGGGGACCATTTGTGGGTGAGGTTTGAATGGAAAGAGGCCTATCCCTGGTCTCCGTTTCAGTGGACAGCTCCTGCAGATTCCTCTCCGGCAGTCGTGAGTCCGTGTCATCCGAGCGCAGCTTCTCCCGCATCACCAAGGCCAAGGAGCGTCGTAGCTCTACGGGATCAATGCCAGTCTGCGGGGGATTAGGAACAGAGCTGGCTGGCACAAAGACATCTTCGAACTCCAGGTCGTCGTCGTTGTCATTGTCCTCCTCCTCATCCTGGCTGAAGCTATAGTTGTGGTTGTCATACGAGGCGGACGGAAGAGAGGGCTTCACAGGATGAGCAGAAGGAGGAGCAGGTGTAGGAGCCGGCGGGGCCGTGGAACTGCTGCTCCGCTGCGAGACGGGAGCTGGAGAGGGAAACTCGTAGCTGGTCTCGCCCAGCTCGGCACCACTGGAGGCCTCCACAATGTTCCACATCTCCCGCTCGATTTCCGTGGTCACAGAGGCCACGGCGGCCACCGTTTGGTTGATGTTATTGAAACACGGAGAGACGACGCCGCACTTGGGCAGGAGTTGCGAGTTCTTCAGCGCCTCCTGCTGCTGCCTCAGCCAGATGGGTGAATCTGCAAGAGGATGGAGATCCAAGTTAGAGAGACTGGCAGAGCATCCTGCAGGACAACGCGCACTCACACTCACCCACATAGAGGCGCGGCTGCGTGGAGCGCATATTGGAGTCCATCGACTGCAGCCGGTGCTGGCTGGCCATCGAGAATCGGTGTATGGCCTCCGCCTGCTGGTCAATGTCCACGCCCATCATCCGCAGGAGAAGGTTCTTTAAAGCCGCCCTGAAATCCTTAAGGTGGTAGGCATACAGAACGGGATTCACTGCCGAGTTGAGGTGCGTCAGGATGATGCAGAAGAGCGTGAGCTTTGGATGCACGTAGCACTCCGGACAGAAGGCCTTGATGCAGTTAATCGTGTACAAAGGTATCCAACAAATCATAAAGAACAGCACAATGATGGACAGGTTTTGGGTGGCCTTTACATCCCGCTTCCTGGCGGCACCCAGCACCCGGAGCATAGTACCCGCATGGCCGCCCCTTCCCGGAGTGGTTACCTGCACGGCTGCCGCCGAGGAGCGACGACTGAGATCCGAGGCGGGATTCATGGTCACTATCTGACGGACCTACAGGAAAAGTAAGACCAATATTAACAATCAAGTTATTTTAGTAATTCCCCCAAGACTCACCTGCTTGATGATGACCCTATAGATGTGCGTGTAAAAGGCCAGCATGAGGAGGGCCGGAGTGATGATCGTTGCAAAGTAGAGAAAGACGAGGTAGTCGTAGTCCATCACCTCGACGAACAGACATTCTTGATTCTGACCCACATTGGCGTGCCAGCCGAAGAGGGGCAGGAAGCCCACTATTGTACCGGCCACCCAGCACATTGAGATGATGACTGCAACGAGGAGGAGAGAGATGAAGGACATGGGTTCATCGGAGGCCACGAACTGACCGAAGCCCGTCAAAGGGAGTCAAAGAGCTTCCCCTGGACGTCATATGAGCAGATTGCAGCAATCCCCCCGGGCAATCCTTCTCCTTCGCTGAGCTCTAACTTAACTTTTATTGAACGGAAGCCAAAAGGGAACTGGAGAGCAAATGACGCACATAATGTGACTCTTAATCACTCACGGTCTGAAGCACCACTTGCGAACTTTGGTGCTACTGACACTTCTCCGAAATGCTACATGCAGGCAGTTAATCGCTGGAGAGTTAAAATTTGAAACCTTCAAAGATTGACGCGCTGCAGCTTAACATAGTATAGTTACGGGAATTCCATAAAAGTGCATTGAAGGTTATGATTTATAATGAAGAGAACTTCAAAGTTAGAGAAGGCGATTAGCTTGTACCGATTATACAGTTTCCGTAATGCATTTGAAGACGTGGTAAACATGTTTTTCAATTGAAACTTTTTTGTAGATTAATAATTTCTAATAATAGTTCAGTTTCTGGGATAGACGGTGCCCCTCAAAGTTGTATTTTAAATATTAAAGAGTTTCTGTGTTATACATTTCTCGTCCAGCTTATCTGCAATCTGTTCAATTGCAGGCCTTTGTCTTAGCCAAGCCACAACTCAAACATGGCCAATAGGACCCGGCAAGGAACAATGTGCGGCATATTAGCCAGCCAGAGTCATTAGCAGCTCAGCAACAATGGCGAAATGCAAAACAATAGACACCAAAAGGCATGAATACTTTGACAATATCCTGACAAGAGGGGAAAATACATGGCCAAGAAGGTTTTTTGTTCAAGGCTTGGAACCTTTCCTGTAGCTTTAATCCCTTAAATAGCGATATATACCTCCAAAGACCTCCCTCTAAACTTCACTTACCAATTGCCGTGCGTGTTCTCACATTCCTCGAGTAGGCCATCGGATAGAGAATGGCCCAGTATCGGTCCACGGACACAGCCACCAGGCAGAAAATGGAGATGGTGCACAGAACCACCAGCAGGGAGCAGGTGAAGAGGCAGGCGTGCAGGTTCCGCGGCAGTCCCAGTGAGGCCAGGATGGCGAAGGGTATGCCCAGGCTGCCCACCAGAAAGTCGGCCATGGCCAGCGACACGATATAGTAGTTGGTGCGCCGTCGCAGTTTCCGCTCGCGCCGGAAGACGATGATCACCAGAACGTTGCCAATGATGCTAACAATGGCCACAAGGACCTCGAAGACGGTATAGGGTATATTTAGCTCGGAGCTGGGGCTGTCCGACTCCTTGGCCTCCCGGCTCGTGGTGGCGGCAGCGTGCAGCGGCGGCAGTGGTCCATTAAAAGTAAAGTCCGTGATCGAGAAGTAGCGAAAGGCGGACATTTTCGGAGGTGCTTCAGAGGTTGCCCTCTGGAATCGAGTATTCTAGGGTAGCAAATACCAAAGTGTGGGAAAGAGGGGGTTGCGGACGGTGGCGGGTTTCAATTACAGTGTCCGCTGGCGTGTGAATTTCTTAATTGACTCGAGGTGGCCGTGGCAGTAGCAGCGATAGTAATAACACATGCTGCGCATTGCGTATACGCCATGTCCACCGCCCTGCGGTCGCTCCTTCTGCCGCTTCGCTTTCGCTTTCTCTGTTTTGCTGTGTGCTTTCTGTACTCTCTCTCTCTTTCTCTATGTATTTATTGTTGTCACATGGGCAGCGTGTTGTATTTAGCTGGAAAAAAGGGAAAACTTAATCATCGTTCGGCACGTTTGTCACACACTCACACACACAACACGCACTCGCTTAATTGTAGCAATTTTTTAGTGTAATAAATTGATAAATATTTGCCAAAATAAACCATACAGATATCGATAAGGCGAAATAACAAAAAGGCCGCTAACTCTGTTACACCCCAGATAATCAGCGAGTGTCCTCGAGTCTATTATTCTGTGTGTGGCCTATCAATTGCAGGACTACTCCCTTCAAGTATGCTCAAGGATTGGATTGAAAAATGTTACAACTTTCAAGGCTTTACGGCAATGGTGATGGGCTATTGGCCAGGGCATGGCTTGATATGGGTATCTATACCCACAACTCCCTGGGTAAACGCAGTTATCTGATTCGTGTGCAGCAAATACCAAGCTCTAAAGGCAAACAAGTCCAGGCAGCAACACAATCAATTGCCAGACAATCGAACGTCGGTGCTGCGGAACATAATAAAAATGTAGGAAAAGAAAGAGAGAACAACACAGAAACAGACGTCTCATAAATAAGTGAACATCCTGCACTGAGAAGAATAAAAAAAGAAAGTACTTTAGCCAGAAAATAGCTTGAAAAAGGTTTAGAAAATCTATAAAACTTTTTTCAAAGCAGAAATATACTTTGTCCAGTATTTTAGTTATATTTTTTCAGTTTGCAGGAAGTTGTAACTTTGTTTTTAATAACTATACCAATTTATTCAAGTGTACTGCCCAAAGGATGTCTGTTGTTTGCACCAAACTCGAGCGGAGAGCGTAGAGCCTGAAGGTGGCACCGGGATTTGTCCTGCAGGAAGTCGCGCCGAGATATCAAAGAGCGTGTGAACGGCTCGCTGGGCACTCGCGGTTGCCAGCCGGAAGCCCTCACTCAGAGCCAGAAGTTGGTTCGGAAAATGGAAAATGGGTGATGGAAAATGGGAAATGAGTAAAAAAGCAGGAAGATCGGGGGGAGAACTGACTGGCTGACTGCTCAATCGAGTGTTTTGGCGGCGAGAGTGCATCCATCAAGCCACGACAACAATTCGCGGTACATGAAAACGTTTTCCATTTAATTGGCCCACCTTGCCTAGCCACTTTTCCCAGCTAACCGGCTAACCACCTCGCGATTCATCAAGTGAAAAGTGGAAAAGTGAAGGGCGGCGGCCAGGGATGGGGCGGGTAATAGGGGGTGGTTATTGTACTTCATCAACGGAGAGCACTTAGGGCCCCGGCAGTTAAGCTCGTTGTTAAGAGAAGAGTAAGTAAGGCGAGCGAGGGGAAAGGGCTTGTCGAATTAACGCCGTTATTTAGCCAGCCCTTATGGGAGACACCCACTTATTGCCCAACTTATTGGCAATGGAATTTATGTACGTACATATATAGTATAAAAAAGGAGTTGCGAGTGGCGGTGGCTCCCGGAGGACAGGAATCGCGTGCTGGGTCGCGGGTCGACATTCACCAGGAGCAGGTCGATTCGCTTAATTGCCTTTTGCCTAATTAATTCAATCGCGAGGGGCGCAACAGGCAGCGAAAGCGACATTTGCATTTCCATTTCCAATTCCAATTCCAATTCCATTCCCACTTCCATTCCCCCATTTCAGTTAAAAACTCAATCAACAAATGGCTCAACGATTGCCCGATTTAATTAATTTGGCAAACGCAATTAGCGATCGTGGCCAAGGGCTGCGTGAGGCCAATTCCAAAGTGTCGTCCCCAAAAAACCAAAGGAGAGATAAAGAGAGACTTCGGGTCAGTGCACCTGACACCTACTAACTTATCAGATGCACAGAGAAAAAAATATATAAACTGTGTTAGAAAACTCCTATTAAAAATGTATAGTTAATTATAATATAGGTTTTAGAGGTTTAGAATTAAAAGTTGTAAGATTTTTAACTGCTTTTGGTCGTATTATTTTGTTCCTCTAAGTCTGAGACACAAGTTGTTCTTCTTCAAAATTCAATAAATATTTAAAATTTCTCGTTAATTAATAATAATAATAATTGTTATTAAAAAAAAAAGCAGATTTCCTTAGAAAGAATTTTTTCTTATTCTTCATTTTATTAAACAAACCCTATTTCAAAAATTTGAACTAGTGTTTTTCTATATATCTCTTAAACATCTTACCATTTGATTTACTTTTACATAAAATCTCTATGTTTTATTAACCCATTTTCTCAGTGTAACTATAGTTTGTTCAAATTCATTTGGCGAATTCATTATGACACGCTGCCAATGACAAGCCGTAGCTCAATCACGAGCTGCGACTGAGGCTCTAACGCGTTCATAATTTGAATCGCTCTCTAGGACAAGTTATGGCATACGTGACTGGGAATCGCAATCGATGGTGGATTTAAGTAGCCAAAGCAGAAGCAGCTTGCTCCAGTTCAAGGCAGTCCCCGTGCTCCTTTGCAGATCGCATAACTCATACGCCCCGAAGTCCTCAAAAAAACAAGTGTTCAAACTTTTCGCGCATTTGTCAGGCTCAGAGAAAGAAGGTTATGAAATGAGTTTTCCCCAAGGCAAGGCTTTTACGCCGCCTAATCCTATCTCCCCCTCTCCAGCCAGTACAAGGGCTGTCAAAATCAGTTGGCATTAAGTTTATTACCATGTCGCCATCGAATTGGCCACATTGCTGGCCTTGGCCAAGGAATAACAGCCAGAAAAGTGTTTCCAGCTGGATGCATCGGCATTGCACGCGTTTGCTTTTTCCCCTTTTGCACATCAACACTGAGAAAAATTTGGAAAGAAACTATAAGTTAAAGGGAAAATTTTATTAAGAAGTAAGGTACTTAATATCTCTTTTTGTGACATTTTAAGCCTATAAGTAACTCTTTTTTATTAAGATAACTTGCCTCAAAAGTACTTATTTTAATGCATAAATTCAATATTATTTTTCGCAGTGTCTTTGCTATTTGAGCTGCTTGCCAGCAGATAAAGTGCGTTTCTATTACACGACGCTATCTGCGCGAGGGTGCTGAAAAATGACGGCGGTGATAAGGAACGCCAGGACCAAGGACCAAGCACGCTGACTCCGTGCATGCTCTGGGAAAAGTTGAGTCGCCGATAGCTGTGAACTCGCAGTAAACACGTTCTCCAGCTGCTGGCTCGGATTCAAATGTATCCGGAATGAGGCGAAACTAAATCTTCCTGCGGCTGCCTGAACTTTAAGCGGGCTCTCCACTTTATTCCTTATGTATTTCTCCCTCAGGCCATTTGTCTTCGTTGCGTTTTTTGTGCGTGGTCATCCGGCGTCGCTTCACACGTTTAATTACGGCAAAACGAGGAGCTGCAGATGCACAGCTCCCACTGTATACATACATATATATCCTTCCCCCGACAATGATACGCCATTCTTTTCTGCCTTTGAAAGCCGGCAAATTAATTGGGGAAAAAGTTCTTGCTATCCTGGGCTGATTGCACTTTGCATGGATCTGTTGTAATTGGGAATCCTTCTAAATGGAGGCAAATTCATCAATGAAGTCAGTCAGTCAGGAATTGCAATAAGCATTGATTCTAGTCGCTTCGATTGATGGATATATCAGTTTGAACATCACGAAGTGATTAGTCTTAACATGAGTATATATTTGCACTGTAACTACATATAATAGAAAAACTCAGCTGGGAAATCAACAAAAACCGGCTCTAACCGGTTGTGAATGAAACTGCCCGACATAGGGCTAAATATAAATATATCCTAGCGATATCTACAGTCGCTGGTATGAAACAATAAATAGCTCAAGTCCTCACGCGTCACAGGTAGCTTATCAGGATGGCCAATATCGGATTCCGGGGCATTACAACCCTGTTCGATTGCCCGATTCCGGCGGGGATTGCATTAGCATTCCACCTGGCATGTTGGCATCACGTGCAGGTCATTCCGAATGCATGAGCTACAGAAATTCGTATCAAAAGTAGTAGAGCGAGATCTCAGCGATGCTACGTTCTCTGCAGTAAGTTGACTTCTTGAAATAACTCAATAGTGGCGGAGTAGTGGTAATAGTTTTACCCAACGGACAGGTCCTACATTGTCTACTGGGAACAAGTGACGAGGTTCCCATGTCAGGCGTTGGCACGTTGATAGATAACTCTGTTAAAAGAAGCGAAGAGGGGTCGGGGAGATACGAGTAAATACGCCGGACCAGCAAAAGTCCCGGGTGAATAATCACCAGTACGGGTCACAGTGAGGCAATAATAATTATTACTTAAATAAATGTGCAAGGTCTTGGGAAACATTAATGAAACTATAAATAAATAAGTTCAAGATAACATTTCATATTGATTTTTATGTTACTTAATACCTTATTATAATAATTTCACATTTCCCAGCCCACTGTGCGTAGAGTAGGAGTTGGGTGTATTGGGTGGCAGGATGACTCCCAATTCGGCAGTTGACAATCGCCAATCGGCAATCGGCCTAAGAGTTATATGGCAGCGACACGAGTAAAGTCCGGCGGCTACCGCATTTCCCAGTGACAAACACCAATCACAATGACAGTCACAGCGACAGCAATAGTGATAGTAATAGTGACCCCTGCCCGCTGGCAATCCTCCTGGCATTTCGCTTACTCCTGCTACCTCTGCCCCTGCACCTGGCCTCCTTTTATGACAATCGAGGTGAGCAATCGCTAACGAAGCAGCTGGAACTGCGAGATCAGCTTTGGGCAAACGCTTATCTGGCCTTTTTTGGGCGGTGTAAACATATGAGTAAATTGTGCGTAATTAAATGTTATGAGTTTGTTATCTGTGTGCCTTGTTTTCGGAGCTCATTTTTTTGGGACCAGGTCCCAGGCTGTCTCCCAATTATTTCTCATCCGTATGCGGGACACATCAGTGGACAGGGCGACACACTGGACAATCGAATCAATCAAGCTGGAGCCACAGCTCTGGGCCGACACCATTTCCATTTCGACATATATTTCACAATACTGGGCATTATGGTCGTCATCGCCGTGCCATGCTGCGTATGCGTAATATTTCATACGCCCCGTATTCCCCTGATGCAGCCCCACCCCAGCGCCAGCTGCCATCTTAATTTCATTTTCTATTTCAGTGGAAACCATAAAGGAGCTACCCCGAAAAGCCAGTCGCCACCCCGGAGGACACCCCATTCCTTTTCGGCAATGGAAATGGCTTGTTTGCCTTGCCTGCCTGCCTGGCATTGCCTTGCTGGTGGCCTATTAAGAGGTCCTCTGATTGAATTCGGCTTACGCATGAAGAGTCACAAAGAGTCAGCAGTCGCATCCATCAGATGCCCGCTCTCCCAGCGGAGTGGCCAAAGTTTTAAAGCGGCTTAAGACGTCCGCTGCCAAGGACGAAAGTCGAACGAAGAAGGCAAATCCATGGCTTTGCATAAGCAACCCAGGGTTTAATGCCGCTTTAAAGGGTGAAAATCTGCAAAAGAACGGGTTGAAGAAGAGGCCTCCCCAGAGGTGGAGGACAAATATTTATGGACCCAATAAAGATTCTATTGATGTTTGCTTGTTCTACACCAGTCCTGGCCACTCCCGCGTATCCCACGGCTTGGCAGATTGGCATTTCATTGTCAACAGGCCAGGACGCGAGGCGACCCTCTTTTATTTTTCTCAGGGGTGGACATGGACATGGACAGCATCCCCGCCCACAACCTCGTGTATATATATGTGGCGACAAGCGACAGCACACATCGTTTCGTCGTTTGCATTTCTGTTGATTTTGGCGCAATGACACGCAGCTCGTTACAATTGCCGGCTGACTGGTCCTAGCCAGTTGTCCGTTTCGCTTCAACCTCCTGACCCCTCGAACCTCAAGAGGATTTGCGCAGCAGTCATGTCTACACTCGGATAAGAGGCTTTTGGGAAAGTTTTAGGAATGTGGAAGAACTATTTCAAATAATTAGAAAACAAGACGCAGTATAGCCAAAAGTATTTCCCAGGCACAAAGGCCTAAAGTTAATTTTTCCTGTTATATTAAAGAAGTTCGTTTCAAAAACTAGTTTGTAACTTTTTCATACCTTAAAGTCAACCAATTTTGTGAGTGTACCTGCCTTCCATTCTCGGAAGCTGTCAGCTCTGCATTCCGAATGCCATTGAGAGGGTTAGCCCGAAGGGGGATGAGTGTCACGGGAGACCGAGTCGGTAAGGCATTCGCATGGGTGTTAATGGCGCATTATTCGTGCCAAGGTTGGAAGGATCCTGGATCCTGGAACACAGTTCTTTCAGCCACTTGTCAGCTTTGGCTGGAAAGTTTTTTGTCTCCATCATGGCCGGCAGTTAAATTTAATTACACTGCCCGAAAAGCTGACCTCCTACCCTATTGTCAATGGCCTGTAACAGGAGTCGCAGGAGGAGCCGCTGGCCGTAGGCCGCCGCTAATGATGTGTGGAGCTGTTCATTAGGAGTGCCCGGGGACGTGACCATCGAGGCCATCCATTATCCCGATAGTGAGCCTGAGAAAGGGGCAGCAGCAGCAGCAACACCATCAACTTGCCGCACTTTGTTGAAACTTAATAACTGTTGGTCGGGGAGCAACTCGAAGCTGGCTTAGCCCTGACTTAGCCGCCTCGGACAGAAGTTGCTCATTTCCGGCGGATGTGATTCGCATTGTCCACGGGCCACACCACAAAGTTGCACAAGTAAATTAATGCAGGCTGCGTGCCACCTCCCGCCATGCGCCATTAAGAATACTTTTTAATGCCAGAAGCATTTGCATTTAAACGATCTCAGCTTCTGTCCACCGAACCGGACCCCGAAAAGGCATTAACAACAACGTTCTGTCGTTTAGGGATGCGCAGTTATAAAAATTTATTGCGTTCCGATTTGCTTTCCATTGGCATTCGGCCGTTTTTGGTGGACCGTGACGTCGGCCGAAAGGATTGTCGCGTGCCGACGTGCAGCTGAGCAGGTAGGCCATGGCCAGGGCTAAAGCCACCCATCCAGCGACCGGATGGAGATTTGATCAAGAGCCATAATGGGATATTATTGGATGGGTTGGTTCTAACACGATTATGGGGATTTTGTCTACTACTTATTTCTGTGGAGATTCATTGCTCAAATATAAATATTCCGTCATAATCACACTTGTTGCTGGTGTTCTCATTTTCCCCCGAACTAATTCACATGATAAATAGAATTCAAATTTGATTTTTACGATAGCAAAACAATTTAATATATGCAGCCACTGATGTGCCACTTTAGCTGAGTGTTTGAACAAAAACAAATTTATCAGAAAACAAGAGAGGAAGCTAACTTCGGAACGCCGAAGTTGATATACCCCTGCAGATTTCAATTGAATTATTTATAATCTAACCCTATCTATTTTAAAATGAATAACTTTCAACATAATTTTATTTTTACAGTTTTACCTTTTTTACATTTTTACATGTCAAGTAAAATGTTATTTACGTCCACATTTACCGATCGTTTGTATGGCAGCTATATGATATAGTCGTCCGATTTTTATGAAATTTAAAACCAAATTCTAAAATAATATATAATGCTTGTATACCAAAGTAGAAAAACTGACAAAGTTATAATTTTTTTTCTGAAAATATCGCGACCGTTCCTATGGCCGCTATATGATATAGTAGTCCGATTTTTATAAAATTAAATCCAAAAAGCTGAAACAATATATAAAGCTTATAACCGAGAGTTGATCAAGATACGTTAAAAAACAGTAAAGTTATGATTTTTTTTCAACAAATTTACGGATCGTTTGTATGGCAGCTATATGATATAGTCGTCTGATCTGGCCCGTTCCGACTTATGTACGAGTGAGAGTATATAGAAGACTATCTGCAAAGTTTCAATCAGA
>VNJS01006285.1:0-18522 GCA_008042575.1 Drosophila watanabei | reverse complement strand
GATCGGCCTGAATGGAAGCAGCAGTCTCGATCATTCTGTGTTGCTCATACAACGCGTACGATCAGAAAAAATCATTCCGAACCAAGTCAAGCGTGATCGGAACTGAATGTTCGCTTCGATCATGCTTGCTAACGATCATTCAATTTTGTTGATGCAAAGTTTTGGCTCACAAAAAATCCGAGTCAATGATCGGGTATGATCGAAAAAATGTTGATCGTTGCAGCTCTCTGATGAGTACCTTTTTTCAAGGTGGAGATATTCAGAACGCTGTAATTCAAGTTCTACTGAATAATTTTAAGCCAAAATTTTATATTCATTTTGTCGAAATACATGTTTATAAGCGATAAAAAAAACTTAGAGCTCTATCTTTTCACTGGACGAAGAGAGAGAGAAAATATTCTAAAAAGCGCCTCTGTTTTTATACCCTTGCAGGGTATTATAATTTCAGTCAGAAGTTTGCAACGCAGTGAAGGAGTCATCTCCGACCCTATAAAGTATATATATTCTTGATCAGCATCAACAGCCGAGTCGATCTAGCCATGTCAGTCTGTCCGTCTGTCCGATTATACGCGAACTAGTGCCTCAGTTTTAAAGCTATCTGAATGAAACTATGTAGATAGTCTTCTATATACTCTCACTCGTACATAAGTCGGAACGAGCCGGATCGGTCAACTATATCATATAGCTACCATACAAACGATCCGTAAATTTGTTGAAAAAAAATTATAACTTCATTTTTTTTTAACATATCTTGATCAACTCTCGGTTATGAGCTTTCTATATTGTTTTGGATTTTTAGATTTATTTTATAAAAATCGGACTACTATATCATATAGCTGCCATAGGAACGGTGGTAAAATTTTCAGAAAAAAAATTATAGCTTTTTCAGTTTTCAACATAATTTCTTCTACTTTGAGATACTAATATTTCATATTTTCTCAGAATTTTGCTGAAAATTTCATAAGAATCGGGCGACTATATCATATAGCTGCCATACAAACGATCGGTAAACGTGGAGAATAATTACATTTTACTTTACATGTAAAAATGTGAAAAAATGTAAAATATGTAAAACTGTTAAAATTGTATGTATATAAAAGTAGTTCATATTATATTATGTATATTGGGATAGATTATAATTTATACAATTGTAATCTGCAAGGGTATACAAACTTCGGCGTGCCGAAGTTAGCTTCCTTTCTTGTTTTTATTTATTTCACTCTTTTGTACCTCTTAGAGGCTGAGAAAAAAGGAATGTTGTATTCTTGGTATTATTATTAATGCAGAAAGCTCAGAGTTAGGTTAACTTAGATGGTGAAGAAAAGATTGAATTTTATGGTATTACAATTAAAACCTCTGCATTAATTTTATTATATAATAATTAAGAGGTGTTTATTCTAGGTGTTTATTTTAAGCATTCAGAGAGGTATTTTGTGTACTTGCACCTCACTGAATTCATAGAAATACAAATAATACAAGTTACTAATATTTTTATATATTTTTATTAAATTGAATAAAACTCGTAAGCTATATTTTAATTTTAAAGCCTCCAAAAATATGATATAATTGTTGGTAACAAATTGCTAAGTATTTTCAAGTCGTGGCTTCATTTTTATTAAATATTTCTTTCTAATTTTTTTTCCATGAATTTCTGTTGAAAATATGCTAAAGAGGTCCTGCCTTGTGTCTACTGACTCGACAAGTTAAAGGGAAACTAAGCTGCGGTCTCGCCCCAAAAAAAAAGAAGGCTTGAATATTTATTTTTTTTTTAACATTCAACCCGCAGCCATTGACAAGTACAACCTTTTTAGCTCGATGCTCCCCCTTAAATGTTTCTTCTTCCGCCCGTATATACACGAATATATACTTGATGCAATACCCACATCCCATTTATACGATTTCCAGTTAAGTACTCAGCTCGGTTGCCATGAGTAATTAGGGCAGTCCGAGGAGGCATTGGATTGGAGCTCAATTGGCAAAGTCAAGTGTTTTCAGTGGCTGGTCAACAGCTGCTTATCGGTCAGTCAGTCGTATTATAATCCTTATATATCGGTAGCCAGTAGCAGCTGGACCCGGAGGTCCCCGAGGGGCTGAAGGGCGGAATTTAATAAGCGTGTAATGTCGTTATGCAAACTAATTTCATTGGCCCAGTATTTGCTGTTTAAATGAATTTCCATTGTTTGTCGGCTGATAATTTACACTGCCCAACGGGCACCCCCTCGACGAGGTCCCGACTTCAAGACAATTGAATTGTTCGTTCCTAATTAGAACATGAGCACTCTCACCCTCCCCTCTGAACTATAGCCGATATGGGAAGTGAGATATATCAGTTGCCAGGGCAGCCACCCTTTCTCTGTCCCAATTGCAAATCCAAATTCCAATCAGACAGTCTCGATAGCATCCGACACATTAGCCGACAATCTTCAACGATTTTCTCCAAGTGCCCTTGGATAATTCAGGGCATTTGCATATATACGAAGTTAATGCCAGAGTTTACTCTGCGGAGTTTCGGTCTTTAAAATTAATAATACATTGTAGCATTAAGTCAGAGTGCCTGCTTAACAGGGGTGGTTTCTTTTACTGTTCCCAGTTAACAGGGGAAGCTTAACAGTTCATTTTTGGCTGTGTTAGCAGGGCTGTTTCTACATTAACAGCCTGGGAGGGTGAACATTTCAGGCTGTTCGGTTAGCAGTTTGTGGAATGTATGCTGTTACAGGGGTAGGAAATGGATCTGTTAGCTGAGGAGGGGTGGAAATATTATGGCAAACGTTAACAGCTCTGCCAACTTTACAGGAAGCTGTTAGGGGTATGTAGGAAATGTAAAAATATAGTTAAGGGATGATAGCTCAAAGTGTTAAGTGAATTGTTGCCTGCAGAAATGTTTCCTAAAAAAAATGTATAATTTAAAATGGTTAATTAAAAATGTACAGGAAAATAGCAAAGGTTTGAGTCATGTATTTTTTTATAAATTTAATATATAAATTTTAAAGATCAATATCATGATTATTCTAACTTATACGCATATTCAGTCATATTTAAGTCTTTTCATTTTACTCTTAAACTATTACTTCATAGCCCAGAAACTTAACCGTATCTCCTTAATTATTTTAACAATTCCCCAATGAATATATATGTATGTACATTAGCCAGACATTTAACTACAGTATCACTCTTGGAAACATCAACAGAAAATCTAAATCAAAATCAAAACTTGTCGCACAGCACAATGCAATGGCCGCAATTCAATTGGGCGACATAATTGGAATATTAAATGTTTACAAAATGCAATATACAAATGCTAGGATGGCACCCGGAACAGGGGTGCCAAGGAGAGGCATATCCAACATGGCTACAATTTGCACTTAAATGCACACGCAGTGGGCATAAATCAAACGGCAATAATAACAACAATGGATGGGAGTGAGGGGACCGGTAGAAATCGGGGAAAATATGGCAGTTTTGGGGGCATGATGGAGATGATTGAACTGATATGGAGACAATGCCTCTGCCGCTCCTCTGCTGCTCCTCGGATGCTCTCCTGTGTGCTGTTTAGTGGCCTGTTCCGGGTGATTTGCATTCGACAACAATGACGCCGTTTCCCGATATACCCGATATACCGATTCCGATTCTAGGCCCGATACCCCGCTGTCCCTGTTTCGGTCTGATTAAACCGAGAGCATTATGGACACGGACGCACGGTGTGTGTGTGAGTGACCGAAATGATGTAAAATTGATACCAATTATTTCCCCAGTGTCCATCGATGGTTGTTTCTATTTTGATTGCCGGCCGGGGACTCCCCCGCGCACTGAGTTTCAGCTTTACACCGCTTGAATGTCAACAAATTGGGACCAAGTTCTGGCACCACTTCAAATGGAAAACCGCAAACATCAATACTGGGGCTCAAACGCATCCGTAACGAGGTAAATACTCTTGGCACCAAATTAATTTCAAATGCAAACCATGATTTATTTGATGGTATTTACAATTGAATATTAGAGGGAATATTAAAATAAATGTTTCGGGTAATTACTTTACAAATTAATAAATTAGTTTAACTGAAAAGCTTTCTGTGGAAGGGTTATTGAATAAGGATCCCATTTGGCTCAAAATCCTGGCTAGTGTCTTTGAAATACCAAAGCCATAATGAACCAGCCACGCCCCCCGATGACTGGCAGGAGGGCGCACCACATGTGCACAGCTGACAAAAGCACAAGAACATTTGCGGAAAATACGGGAGAATGCGGAAAGAAAAAAAAAAATAAAAGAAATGAGAGATTCGGAGCCAAGAAAATTGTTTGCACTCAAAACATAAATAAGGGAAATAGGGAGAAATATATAGAATATAGAAAACTGTGGCCTGGCTTCCAGTTTTTGGCCAGCTTCAAGTGCGGATATTTTATGAATTTTATACGCTGCTTGAACTGCCTTGGTCAACAGTCGCCGTTGCTCATAATGTTCCCTTTTGTGTTTACTTTGGACTCGACCGGAGTCGGAGTCTCCTCCTCTTTTATTTTTCGGGACAGTAGTTTTGTCGCATCGCTCCGGGGGGCAAGTTGTCTGAGCGAACAACCAACAGAGGGTTGTAAAATTCCAATAAATAATTATTAATTAAGCGCGACGGTCCAGTGCCTCTGCGGTATCCCTGTCAGTCGACAGCAGGGACATGCTGCGATTCCGGTAATTGAGGCTTAAATAATCAATTCGCTACTCACTCAATTATTGAGCCCTTCATTATACACACCCTCTCGAAAGCGAATTAACGCTTTAAACTGACCCAATGTCGAGTGTCTGGACTACACACACACATGCTGTGTGATATCCTTATTCCACTTGCAAGCCAGCAAACCGAGTGTATCCCTCGCATCCTCATCCCCCCAACATCGCCCATGTCCTGCCATCCTGCCGGCCACTCAATGCTTAATGAGCAACAAATGTAATTTATTTATGTACGGGCCCCGCCAACATTTCAAGTCCTTGGCCAGGGACCTGCGCAGACCGCAAAATGCTTCAAGTTTTCAGCACAATTACCATAAGCACACATAGAAGGAGAGGAAAGAATACTTCACTCGAGAAAAAAATACGAAATTAATTCAAGGGAAATAAGTTTATTGGATATAATTTAATATAAGTTTTAGTTTTAAAATGGAAGCAATTTTAACTTGTTTTTATTTAAATCTTACTTCGAGTTTCTCTAACATAGAAGAAAGGGGAAAAAAAGAAATAAATACACAGAGAGTAAGTTAATTTATATTTTTCTTATAAATATTTACATTTATACCCTTGCAGAATATTATACAATTAGTGAGAACACTCCAACGAAGTGAAGAAGTCGTTACCGACCCAGCTTTCCGAATCGAAATTAACGAATTTTCTGGCTTAGTTATGATAGATTTTCATGCAAAAGGATAGAAGCTTCGGCTTCCCGAAATTAGATTCCTTTCTTGTTTTATGTTTTTTTAAAGGATTCCAGAGGCAAAGCTTTAGTACTCCTTCTTAGACTGCTTTTCTCGCAGTGCCACCAAAACTATAGCTCCTAATAGTCAGCGCGGGAAAGAGAGGGCACCACTGGTTGCCGAAAGAGAGGGCGATAAATTGCTGGCCACTTTCGGCTGAGCATTCTCAATTGCTGGCCGGCAAAAGTGTTGATATTTATGGATCATTTGCATACGAGACTTCGGGACTCGGAGCCGTCGTATGTGTGCCAAAGCTGTGTGTGTTTGGTAACAATGGTCCAAGCCAAAAAAAAAGGCCAGAAAGAAATACCAACTGGCGAGACACTAAAGCATTTGCTGCCACTTCCGCACCAACACACACAAATACAAGCGCACACACTCGCACACTCACACACATTCACAAGGAGCAGGATGCTTGGAGCTGCTTTTGAAAGTTGTCCAGTTGCGGTAAACATAAATTCTCGTTGACACGTTAATATTGTTCCCTTTTGGTTTTGTGTATATGTGTGTGTGTGTTTGAGGGAGAGCTGGCATCCTCCCCCTCGATGTTTCACCCCCCCTGCTTTCCCAGCTTTCCCGCATTTCCCAGCTTTACTGCTGCCACTGCAGACTGCAGTCAGCCAGTGCTACTACTGAAAATGTCCAACAAAAGCTTAAAAACATTTAAAAAGGATTTATAGACATTTGGGGAATATGCTACGAGGCAGCCAGCATTCAAAGCAAGCCATTCCCAGGATCCAGGATCATACTCAACACACAGCCAAGTACACAAAGGGAAAAAAGAGCAATGGAAACTATACAATGACTGCGTTTTATAAAAAAGAATTGTTAAATTTCTTATTTTTATAGAAATTAGATAAATTTTTAACTTTCTTAAGCAATTTTTAAAACCATTTCTACGATTTTTTTGTTTTATTTTTGTTTTCCAATATTTTCTCGCAGTGCCGAGTCCCCTACTAGCTGCACGAAAGTCATTTAGCCAGTCAGTTGGCCGAAAACAATAACAATTTTCAAGCTCAAAATCTAATTCATGATTTCATTACCAGGGCAGGGTTGAGGGTTGGGTTTGAGAGTGGCCAGAAAATCATTTCCTGTTTAGCACTCCATGTCAAGCCAGGACGCGGTAATTGGCCACGCCCCCCGGGCCCACCCCAAACCGTGTAGTTGTCTTTTTTTACGGCATCTGAGCAGCATCACGATAACAATTGAAAGTGTCACCGACTATCGATGGAATGAAAAGCCATTAGGGGAAATTACCCAACTTGACTTTGACTCCGGTTCTCGGTCCTCGATACTCGGTCCTCCGTTAAATGGCACATTAACGAAAAATTTAGTGTCATCTTAGGCAGGGGGAAAGGGCTCTGAGACAAAGGCCAAATTGTCTATGAAGTCATCAAAGTGCCTGCTAATCACATTGCTCATACGCACCGTAAGTCGAGTCGAGAGAGACCGAAGCTCGCTTTGATTCAGTGTAAATTGAATTGGCTTTTGAGGTGGGCCATTAAATTTGATTACAGCTCACAGAGTGAGTGTGTCGGGGAAAATGGCCCAAGGAACCCGACTCTCGGTAGCTCGGTAGCTAAATTTGATTTTATTTATTTTACAGCCAAGCTCCTTGACTTCCACTTCCGTTTTCCACACCTTTGAGCCGTCATATCTAGCTGGGAAAATGTATTATTTGTTTCTTGAGCCCAGCAAAGTTGGCTTATGCATTCAAACACATTTTCCATTTCCCATTTCCATGTCGTGCATCTGACTGGGCAAATTGTCAAGCCGACATGACAGGCATCGGGATTGGAATTTGAAAAGTGCCAGCATTTAAAAAGAATTTGTATATAAATTCGTGTATAAATTGTATACGTGTCTCTCCTGCTTGGCCCGAGTGCCGTGTTAAATATTCAAAATCTAATTTCCAGCCAGTCGCAAGTTTCCCACTCATTGCCGTCAGTAATTTTTATAAGCTTTTCAGCAGGAGCAGCAGCGGCAGCAGCAAATGCTCAAATCGCTGTCCCCTCAAATCGCATGCCTGTCAGGCCGGGTGACAAGCCGAAAACAGGGAAATACAAGAAATAAAGCTCAGGCATATATATATAAATATATATGCGTATTCGCTAAATAAAATGTCAACGGAAGGCCATTTAGAGCGCGAGCCGTAAACTGAGCAAGATTTATGTCTGGGGACAACAAATAAAATTTGAAATTCTGCTGTTCGTTCACGAATGCAAATCAAAGCAAAAGGAAGCTCCACCTGCTGAGGACTCTGCCTGACATGGGCCATCGTATCAGGTCCAGCTCCATGTCCTGGCTAACATGGAATAACCATTAAGCTCAGGAGGAACGGCAGTCTTTTTGGCCCCGGAAAATATGAGTGACATGCTGTGTATCATCGATGAGTGGACAATAGATTCATTCTCCTAGGTAATGGATTGAGAAAGATATTCTAGGCCATCAGGAAGGTAGAGTAGATGAGCTCTGACAGGAATTTATCAGTTAGGCAGAGAGAAGGAATTTATTTACTAACCACAAAATACTTTTGAATATTATTTTAAGAGATTCAATATTCTTTTATAATATTAGATTGTTCACAATAGGAAAAATTAAATAGAACTTGTAACGAATATTATTTACAGGTGCTAATATGCTGAAAAATTTCTCTACAGCAGAGAAAAAGAAGAGTTCTCGTTCATTCTCTGCTTAATAGGTAAATGCAGCTGAAATGTCACAATGTGTACAGTTGTGACAACAACACATTGCTCTCTATTAAAAGTGACTTCCTTCAGACCAAGAAGAAATAGCTGTTTGTCTGTTAACCATTGTTTTGGCTTTTCCTTTTGGTACCTGGCTTACATGGCCAGGTATACCCTCCTATCCCAGTTCCTTCTTTCGAAGCTCTTCTATTTTCTTGCTCTTCCTTTTCCAGAGTAAAATATGCCACGCAGTAATGACACTTAAGTGTGACCAGTCTGGGCCGTCAAGTGTGACCGGCTGACGCTTCAGAGGTTCTGCCAATTGTGACCAACTTGATAATAAAAATCTGACAGAACATTCCCGGATTGATTTGTGGATTCATTATGGCAACAGAAGAGCCGTAAAACCGCCAGAGAGTACTCCTCCACTTTGGATGCTGCTGCGACACATTTTCTATTGTTCAAGTTTGGTTTTTTCCATGCTCCCTGAACGATTTTCCGCCCCCCCCCCTTACCACCATTTTCTTTCTCTGCGGTGTTCCACTTTTTGGCTTTTTCCCAGTGTTGAGTTCTCTTTTCATGGCTCCACTGCCTTTTCTCCATCTTGCTGCTTCTTAAGAGTTTTTTTCATGTTTCTTGTCGTACTTTTTTCTTTTTTTTTGACATAAATTTGAAACTTTTGCAGTTTTTATTGTGAGCCAGACTCGTTGGCAGTAATGGATTTCAAATAGAGTTACTCATGGGTAAAATGCTTCATACTTTGGGGTATTAGCAAATCTGCTAAGACGACACGACGTCGACCCGAGGCCCGTATTAATATGTGTGTGACTTTGTGGCATTGTTTTTCCGCGTTGCATACTTACCTCCCTTCGCACACTAAAAGCCTGAAGTTATTTGTTGTTGCAATGCCCTCCGCTAATGCACATTTTATTGAAATAAATTCCGTGCCCGCGGCTCACACAGCTCGCGG
The DNA here is from genome assembly GCA_008042575.1 of Drosophila watanabei. Taxonomy (NCBI): domain Eukaryota; kingdom Metazoa; phylum Arthropoda; class Insecta; order Diptera; family Drosophilidae; genus Drosophila; species Drosophila watanabei. The sequence goes on along the minus strand of VNJS01006285.1, from coordinate 9,411 downwards.
TTGTTGCGCTGATCCACTGGCACTTTGGTGTTTTGTGGCTGCTTTTAGCCGATTTTATGGCCCTAAAAGGAGCCCGTGGTGGGGCCCCGGCGTTGATTTGCTACCCGCCAGCGGTTGCCACAACTCGCCGCTGCCCCGGAGCCAGTTTATAGCCCTGGCTTAACCTTCAGTGTTGCCCCAGCTAGCCAGGTTCCCAGCAATAGCACTGTTTCCCAGTTTCCCAGCTTCCCGGCTTCCCAGCTTCCCAGCTTGTCCAGCCTGCAAGCTGGCAGCCCACGGCGCTCCACTTAAGAATGCAAATGATATTTACGTTTGCTCGCTTTCTTGCCGGGTTCTCCCTGTGTTTGGAGCGGAGAGGAGTGTGCTCCTCCTGCTTAAGTGCAAAGTTAAACGACGCCCAGCAAGTGCAGGCAGCGCGGGAGAGTCCAGGAAGAAGGGAGAGAGAGCAGACTTGCATTTTTAATTACACTCGGCACATCGGGAGAGATAACCACACTCAGAAAAAAGAAGATAAAAGTTTAGCTTTTTAATTAGTTTTTGTTATCAGCAACCTAAGTCAGTTAGTTAGAAAATGAGAACATTCTTAAGCTTTTTAATATTATTTGGGATATTTATATATATTTTTATTGTTCAGAAATTAGTTGTTAAACTTGCTTACAATAAAAAGAAAAGTGTTAACTAAATATATATTTAATAGTATTTTTTTTAATATTTTTTCCTGTATCTATCAACTCGGTAATATTAGGAAAATTTACATTATACTCCCTCTTAAAATTAAGAAATAATCCCGACTAAAAGTATTAATTTCCTAATAACAAAGGGTACTGCTTTTTTTGCCAGTGCAAGATCGGTTTATGAACGTGTTCCGGTTAGCAGAACCATTCGCATTTGGGCAAGATTTCTCCGCTTCGTTCCCCCAAAGAGCTGATGGGAATGATGCTGCAATTGTGGTGTTAGTGGGCACCGGAACACGGTCATATATCTCTCACTCTCTCTCTCTCTCTTGGCCCTATATATGGGCCACACTTCCGCTGAACGCCAGAACGCCAAGTTGGCGCATTTTAATGGCTTCGTCTTGGCACACACACACTATGCAATGGGGGCTGCATTTCAGTGTCATGCTGGCATTTAATTTCACTCACTGCAAAAATGTTTTATGTCTTGGCCAAACACTTGGGCTCCTTCCCTTCCGCTTCCCTCGACTTGGAAAGAAAAAGGAGAGTTTTATGCGCCGCACGACAATTTAGCAGCAGCTGCTGCTGCTTCTGGTGTTTTGCATTTGCTGCTGTAGCTGTGTACATTTCTCCGTTCTTTTCTCTTCACTGTTTTCCCTGTGTTTCTCTATTTTTTTCGGGGCACCGAGTGAAAGTGAAAAACGGCAGCAGCAGCAACACATACAGGTGCAAATTTTATGCGCACACTTCGCACCTCGCCGCGTCGTGTGTGTGTGTGTGGAAATTTGCTACTTTAAATGTTGGCGGCCAAAGGGTGCACGGATGGATGCATCCTGACGGGCTCCAAAGGGGCGGGACGGTGGCGAGTGAGCTCTGCGGGCCAAAGTGGGCCAAGAGCCGGCAAAGTGTTGCGAAATCACAGCACAAAAGAATTCAATCAGCAGTGCTTAGCTGGGCGCCATTCCAGCACAGCTTCAGGACTGCAGCTCCAGCTCCAGCTCCAGCTGCGGTTAACAGGCCAAGCGTAATATAAACTTGAGCTCAAAAGCGAGCCAGGAGTGGAGTGAGTGTTGTGTGTGTGTGTCCTGGTCCTGGTATTTATTTTTGCATTTTAAGCTGCACAAAATGGAGGACGAGGCAGCACCGGAAATGCACACAAACACACACCCAGCCCAGTTGCTCACACACATGCCAGAGCTGGTCCCTATTTTAAGCTGGCAAACAAAGGTGTCAAAGTGTAAAAGCCGCCAACAGCTTCGATTTGTTTTGGCCTCTCTCCCATGCAACTATTTATTTTATATAATAGTTGAGTAATAGTTGCAGATTTTTCAATGAAACGTAAGCTTTAAGAGTCAAGGATCGTTGAAAGTGAGTGAGAAAATCAATGGAAAAGCTGAGAGTGTTTTATTTATTTTATTGCTATTTACTATTTCTTTACTTAAACTCTATTCAGGTTTAACTGAAAGGTAAATAAAGGGGAGAGCTTAAGGTTCTTCAAAGAAATTGTATATTAAATTAAACAATTTGCAAACAAATAGTTTATTTTAGTATTATTTCAGGCATAAATAAGGCTAAGAACTGTTGCTACATTTTGATTTCTTTTAAAATAAAGGCCCCTTCTTTATTCCTTATTAAAAATGAAGCTGGGTGGTCCTCTAAAACAATTAGGTAAATGAATAAAAAAGGCCAAACTCTGACCACTCCTAACTTAATTTGGAAATTCATTAAATTTTAATATGCGTCGGCGGCGGCAGTTCATTTGTCAAGCGAAACCAATTTGCAATTTGTATTTATTTTGCCTTAATGAAGCGAGCAGAGCTCTGCTCCAAACTGATAAACAAATATGAGAGCCGCAACAGCTGCGGGTATACCCAGACCCCCCGAAGAGTTTTGGGATGACACAATTCCAACAAGGAGGAGAGTTTGAGTTCGAGTTGGAGCTACCGTGTTTTGGGGTCTTAGGATGGTGAAAAACTTGCCCTCGGCCTGTGGGGCATTTTCAGCTAAGGCCAAATTATGGTTTCGCCTTTGGTTTGTTGTTGAGCACAAAATTTTCCACAACTTTTTTTGCCGCTCCTGCTGCTACCTACTAATTTTGTGCGATACAAACGCAAAATGTATGTAATTTCCCTGGAGCGAAATTGACATAAGCAAACGTAAAAACGCCAACAGCCATATATGACAAAGGGGGGCGAGTGGGCGAGGGGCTGGCAACATGGCTTCAATCATTATTCATCATCCATCAACGTTGCGAATTTTCCTTTCCTTTTATTATATACATATCTTCCTTTCTTCGCCCCTGTCCCTGTCCGTGTCCCTCCTGTCCCCCTTTTTTTGGCAGGCAAATGTGCAAGTAAAAATTGCGAGAAAAGAGGAGTGAAAAAAATAAATGAAAATTGTTGCCGCCGGGGCACTTTTGCAGGGCGGCGTTGGCGTCGGCGACGACGACTAATTCGGGAACGGAGTATAAATTATCATCATGGAAAACAAGTGGAAAATGTCATTTATCATATTTTCGGTGCAGCCAAGAGGCGACAGTTGTGGCAACAAAGGCCCCGGCTTGTCAGCTCTAGTGGACTATGAACACAGCAACGCCAACGCCACGCCCCCCTGGGCCATGGGTCCCACGCACAATACTACCAGCAAACATACTTGGTTTCCACAGTTGTCCATATGGATATATCAGTCAAGTTTTAATTCATAAATTCCCCCGAAACGGAAAAGCTCAATGAAAAACTAGTGAGAAAAATACGCTTCAAGGGAAGTGTTTAATATTCAGAAAACTTAGGGATGTGTCTTTGACCTCAAAGAATCTTGGAGGATTTAGCATAAATATAAATATGAAATAATAATAGGCGCAATATAAAAAGTACAAAGTACATAACTCCTTTATTCAAATGTTAAAAAAAAGAGAGAATAAAAAGAACCATGTAATCTTTCAAGCAGTTTTGTTTATTTTCATAGCAAAATATTCCATTTTTACAACCTTGCTTGATATTATAATTGTAGCCGTTTTTTTTCCTTTTTTTTTGTGGACCACAGTTAATTTCTATTTTATTTGATGAAGATATTTCCTGCTTTAGATTTTTCTTTGCCAGCTTTTTTTTTCCTTTCGCAGCTTCAGGACTTCAAAGGAGAATTGATAGGTGGGCCAGGGGGCGGCCTTGTGAACTTCATTAACATTTTTATGATGCGCCTTGGCAACCGCAAATGTGGCCAGAGTTCGCGGAAGGAAGATCTCTCTCTCCAGGACACTTTAAGGAGCTGTGAGCTGCCGCAGCAGCCTTGGCGCATTTTTCGCGCTCGCCATTATGATGATTTTTTATCTAACTGTTTTTGTTTTTATGTTGCCTTGGCCCCACGATGAGCCAGGAGCAGGGGCCGTTAGAACAATGAGGCAGTGTCCTTCGCCTTCTTTCGGGCCACCTGAGCCATGAGCCGTGAGCCATGAGCCATCCAAAGGGCCACGAGCCATGACCAAAACAAAGCCATTACACTTATTTGTTGTCTATGCTGCGCTCTCTCTAGTAATTTACACAATAAACATTGACAAAGGAGCCGTCGTCCCCTCAAATGAAGCGAGTCCTGGCGAGCAGCGGCAGACTACTCCTCCAAGCCAGGGTCGTTCAGTTTTCATCTTGGATCCATCCTTGGCTGGATTAAAGAAAAGGCTCTAGCCACCTGCACAGTGAGATAGGAATTTCTTCTTTTAGAAATAATTAGTTGGTTCTCTGAAATATTGAAAATGAAAAACATAGTTTCCTTTCTCAAAAGAATTTACTTGCTTCTCTAGTGAAACCCCTTTCGAGTATAGTTTTATTTTTCCATATTACCTGTATTTTCTCCGAGTGTTTCATATATGGCTATTTGTTTCGTTGAGGCATCTAACATTGCCTGTCCTCACCTTGGTCTCAAGTTCTCAGTGGCTGCAGCTATCCGAGACTTGACTTCACTTCAATTTCTCCATGTTTGCCGTTCGCTTTATTTTCCTATAGCTCGCTTTGAGCAAGGCCCCCTTGACATCCCTTTTCCTAGACTCCCCAACACCCCCTTCGACATCTTGCTAAGCGTTTTCGACTGCAATCACGACTTTTCCGCAGCTTTCGAGTGCCATTTTTTACGCTCCTTCTAGCTCCTTGCTCTTTTTCCTTCAAGGCTGCGAAAAATGCAGCATGACAATGTAGATCCTTTGGAGGGGTGGCTTTTGCGGGTTAAGGATGGAGAGTGGGAGTGGGTTTCTTTCTGGGTGTCGATATACTGCTTGCAGATTGCCGGCAAGTGTCAATTGTCTTCGGGAAAGGCAGAAAGGGCCAGGAGCAAGTCGAGCGTGTGAGTCAGCCGAAGGAGCGACAAAGGTTGCTCAGATGAACTTGACTCCGGGCTTGACTTGCCCAAAAGACCAGGATGGCAAAGGGATCGAGAAATCTTTAAGCTGAAGGCACTAAAAGTGTCAACGAATTTGGAGTTACGATTAGGAAATTGAAATAAATCTATCTGCTAACCATTAAATGAACCAAAATAATTCTTTCTAGTTCTAAAACTCTGCTTTTCTCTTTGAAACTATCTAAACTCCAAAGTAACTCATATTTGTTGCATTTTAATTGGTCTTATTTGTGCGTTTGTCCCTCAGTGAGTGACCTGTAAACCCATCACTAGCTGCCTGCACACCTCGTTGATTGCGTTAGGCCCTTCATCGTCCGGACTCCCAATTACCATTAGCCCGCTCTCCTGGTTTCATATTTAATTAGTGACCCCAAAGTTGACCCCCTAACCTCCATTAGCCAAATCCTGCGGCAGGCTGCGGTTGAACTGCTTCACAGTTCGCTCAATATTTCAATTTCGCGCTACACTTTGTCTGGCAAATCAATGGCCTCGCATCGTGCCCGGCAACTGGCCAATAGAGGTGGCTATCGACTTGTTAACTTGACTATTTTGTAGCCAACAAAAATATAATTGAAATTGAAAATTAGAGGATGCTAATAATAATTGCAAAGTTACAATAATAATACATTCAAACCAAAAACAAAACTTAAATATAAACTGACAGAAGATTCTACTCTTTTCTTGATTTATAATTAATTCAATTAATTTTTTATAAAAAATATTCCTTAATAAACTATATTTAAATTCAACTTAAGCTTCTATAAACTACATTTTCCAGCTGTCATCACTGCAGACCAGTTAGGGGAATCACCAACAGCAAACGGGCCTGTGAGTTGCTGCAGGGCGTGGTGGCATCCGGCATATGTGAGGGTCCTGATCCGGGGGTCCAGTGCCCCATACTCTTCCTACCCATCCTCCCAGCTGCCATATCGTGCCATGGCATGCCTGAGATGCCGAGGCATACGGCTTGCAAACAAAAAAAACAAAAAAAAATGCCAATAGTTTTTGCCGAACGCCGTGGGGCCCCAAAGCAAAGCATTTTTTAGCGCCAAAACCTCAAAACATCAAAAAGCAAACGCGCTGGGGTATCGTGAGGAGAATGATGCAGCCTGGACGAGGCCAGCCGGGAGGTGGAGCAGCATATTGGCCACTGTGACCGCGACCAGGACTTTGGCATTTGGGTGAAGGTTGCATATACACAAGGGGGAGCAGGGTCGGCGATAAATTTGTGCATGCCGCGCATAGATTTCCAACCTATTCCGCAACCATGAGAGAATGTGTGTTGCCTTTGTAGTTCACTTCGCGGATACTGGTTTTTTTTTAAGTAAATTCCCATTTTTATTTTGGAGTTTTTCGCGGCGGCTTGTGTGGGATGAAAAACGGCTCAAAGTGCTGGCTGATTAACTTTATGAGCTACGTGCGGCTTTTAATGGCCAGCAATGCCGCGTGTCCTTTGGCGGGTCCTTTCCTTATCGACCCCGCGAATGTCTCAAGTGTAACATTGCGAGCACTTTAAATTTATGCAGGACACCGATGCACCATCGCCTCGCACGCCCCCGCCCTCCTGCTGCTGCACAGTCTACTCTTTGCTCGACTTTATTTTATTTTATTTGCATTAATCACGTCGCCGGGGCGACGCTATTGAAAAATATATTTGCCTGCTGGGAAATTTCTCGCTCTCGCTCGCTGAGCACAGCACAAAATGCACAAGGACGAAGTGTGTTTCGCCCTTCTTACTGCGACCTGCATCCCAGCATCCTGCATCCTGCATCGTCCTGCGATCTGGCAACTGCATACTGCTCGGGCTCGCTCGCTTTGGCTGTTAATGTGAAAACGATGGCAGCAGGTTTTTTGGCTGCCAAAAGAAGTGCCAAAGAAAAATTGCAGAAAAATATACGGATATACTTGCGTACCTGCACATATATACAGTCGATTCAGCAGTTTGTACATAAATATGTGCACAAAGAATAAAAGTTACTTATTATTAGTTTTAGTTGCGAATAAAATATATTTAGTATTAGTAAATATTTAAAAATTGGTATTAAAGAAGTCTAAGCCAAAAAATTTGCATTATAACTCTAAAATTGATTATTATAAATATTATCAGCAACGAATAACTTTATTAATAGTTACATTTTCCTCTGTGCAGGTAGTCGCACTTGCACTTTGTATTGTAAGGATTTCCCTTCCGTAAGCTGCAAATATTGTAGCAACATTTTTATTGAGGTTTTGTCTGTTTGCACAACAAAGGCGAGGGGGAAAAGTATTCCTTTTTCTTTTATGGCAAAGGAGATGAGGAGGTGCAGGAGTTGCCTTGTATAATTTCAATGTAAAATTGCAGGAGCAATGGTACTTTCGTGGCGGTTGCAGAAAAGCAAATGCATTGAGGCGCAGATACACAAAAGCCACCGTGGCGTATGCGCAATTATTTAAAAAGAATAAAAATAAGAAAAAACGGTGGTGGTGGTGGCTGCTGCCTCAGAGATTGCTGCCACGATTGAGGCTGCAATGCGAAGATAGAGCTCTTGAGCCCAAAGAAAATTCCCTTCAAGTTGAATTCGAACAAATTCGAATTTAATGCATTGATTTTATTTTAAAGGATATTTTCTTCATTTGCCAGGTGAGTCAAATTTGGGCTGTCAAAGAAAATCTAGAGTAGATTTTGTTATAGATAAGTTAAAGTAGCATTTGTGAACTTAATTTAAAAAGAGCTCTTAAAAAATCTATGTCTTTATTAAATATAAAATATAAAATATTAAATGAGTGATATAATTTATTTAATGACAAATCAAACATGGATTTAATTTTGTAATAACTCAGAGAGTTTAAGGCTGGCTTTAAATATATTTTGATATTCTGAAATCTGAGGCTGTGTGTCCCAAAATTTGATAAAATGCAAATACATTATAAAAATGTTGAACTTTCCTATCATCGAACAGCTTTTCCACAATCTTTGTCTTAGATTCCCAAAAATGCCATTTACCAGTACAAAATTGTCAAAATGTACCAGGCGAACAGAAGGGAGCAGCAAGTAGATATTACACAAAAGCATTGCTACAACTAAGTGTGACCATATTGTAGATTGCACAAACCGATTAAGTGTGACCATATTGTAAATTGTAGACTCCCAAAAATGCCATTTACCAGTACCAAGTTCTCAAAATGTACCAGGCGAACAGAAGGCAGCAGCAAGTAGATAGTACACAAAAGCATTGCTTTATTTAAGTGTGACCATATTGTAGATTCTCGTAGATTAAGTGTGACCATATTGTAGATTGCACAAACCGATTAAGTGTGACCATATTGTAAATTGTAGACTCCCAAAAATGCCATTTACCAGTACAAAATGGTCAAAAAGTACCAGGCGAACAGAAGGCAGCAGCAAGTAGATATTACACAAAAGCATTGCTACAACTAAGTGTGACCATATTGTAGATCGCACAGACCGAGTTAGTGTGACCATATTGTAGATTGTAGATTCCCAAAAATTCCATTTACCAGTACAAAATTGTCAAAATGTACCAGGCGAACAGAAGGCAGCAGCAAGTAGATAGTACACAAAAGCATTGCTTTATTTAAGTGTGACCATATTGTAGATTCTCGTAGATTAAGTGTGACCATATTGTAGATTCTCGTAGATTAAGTGTGACCATATTGTAGATTGTAGATTAAGTGTGACCATATTGTAGATCGCACAGACCGAGTAAGTGTGACCATATTGTAGATTGTAGATTCCCAAAAATGCCATTTACCAGTACAAAATTGTCAAAAAGTACCAGGCGAACAGAAGGCAGCAGCAAGGAGACAGTACAGAAACTATTGCTAAAATTAAGTGTGACCATATTGTAGATCGCACAGACCGAGTAAGTGTGACCATATTGTAGATTGTAGATTCCCAAAAATGCCATTCACCAGTACAAAATTGTCAAAAAGTAAGAATGATAAAAAATGAATATTAAATACTTAAACACCGCTTAAGAGTCACACATAAGGCCTAAGCCTTCAATCCTCTTTCCTTTCCTGAGAAGGATTAAATGTCATTCAAAGGCGACGAAAGAATATTCGAAAGTCAAGGCGGCTTAAGAATCCACACCCAGCAATCTCTCCGGCGGCGTCAAATCTCCTCCGACAGCTAATATGCCCCGTCATATTAATATCCCAAAAAGTGAACAAAAAGGGAATTGCCAGATATGTGAAAATCTTTTGTGTGTTGGCAGCGTTAAATCCCTTCCCCTCCCTTCCCTCACACTCACACACACACATGTGCATTTTAATTTGTTTCATATTGCAACGTTTTGTTTAAATGCAGCGCGCTTTGTTCTTGGCGCTCTTGTTGTTTGGCTTTTTGTGTTTG
>VNJS01006279.1:0-35475 GCA_008042575.1 Drosophila watanabei | reverse complement strand
TTCCCCTCCGGTTTTTTCTGGCGTCGTTGGTTAAACTGATTTCCAGCCACCGGAAGAGAGTTCGCTCCGCAATACTGGAAGCTGGCGAGACGAGAGAGGATACGGCCACTTCCAAAAAAACTTTCAGTCTCGATCTGCTCTTTCTGCAGTTTTGTCATTTAGTACAACTCTTTTTTTTAATCTGAGACATCAAGAGATCAAAAACGGCATCTGTGTTAAAATTGATCCAATTGCAATGTGAAAAGGTATAAAAACTTATGCGAGAAAAGTCGAGTGATCAACAAAGTTGAGCCCTTTTTAGGAGCTCTAATACAATGAACCATTGATTTATTTTCCCTTCCTATACTCACCAGATGAATAATGAAACGCACAGAAACAAAACCAACTTTTAAAACACATTTACAGTACAGCTTTGTATATATTTTTCATCAGGGGGCTTTTTCCCTTCTTGTCGTCCATTAATAATATTACAATTTGACTTTTTTCGTTCGTTAGGTTAGGTGTATAGGCAATAATTAAAATAAAAATTAAGAAGAGCGATTAATAAAAAAAACAACCAAGTAGTATTTACAACTAAAAAACGTTTGACGTAATACTTTTCAGTGAGAGATAATATTGCACAATAGTTGCATTGCGTTGCGGGTGATGACTTAAAGTAAAGCTAAGCGCGCTACAAGGCCTCAATAAATTACAAAATATACATTAATAAATAACAAATAAGCAGTAAATGAGTAAAGCGTAACCGAAGATTAAAGGTAAGACTCGTAGCTCGTCAATCGATTTGAATGTCTTGAGTACAAAGTGGGCCGCGTCGCTAAAAACCATTTAACTTTAGTAACTAACAAAGCGTGAATATATAGTATTTATATATATATATATATAAATAGCTGAGTCTCAAGTCTGGGCTGCGCCTCCCTTGTCCAGCTCGAAGGCCTGTGACTAAACATGTACAATGGGAACGAACATCTGCAGAAGCGTCTTAATTAAAAATTTGATCGATTTCTATTTCGGTTTTGGTTTTAGTTTTAGTTTTGGGTTTGGGTTAGCGTTCTAAGCCATTAACAGCTCCTCATGCAGCCCGTCGGCATCCAGGGATTTGTTCGATTTGAACATAAAGTTGTTATCGCTGGACGAGCCCTGCGACTTGGAGCTGGAGGTCATGTTGTACAGATCATCGAGATCCTGACTGCGCCGATAACTGGGAAATAATTTAATTAATATTTATATATAAATATACATGGAATCTGTTGCAAACTCACGTGCTGAGTGGCCTGCTGTAGGTGGACATGGCCGGGCTGGCCGGATTATTGTTGCTATTGTTGCTATTGCTGTCATTGTCGGCATTGTCATTGTTGTAGAGATCGTTGCAGTTGTCCAAATACTCGGATCGCAGGTACGTGTCCAGATCGTTGTCGCACTCGTCCTCCTGATCGGCATAGTCCTGCTCATTGTCCTGATCCTGCTGCGACTCCACCATGCACAGCCATTGCGAATTGTGATTGCGGAACTTTTCCAGCTGCAAATCAAAAATATAGAAACTTAGGACTCTTTTTTAACTGTCTAAAAAATCCTCACAACACGCACCTTGATCCGCTTGGCCCACTCACTGTCGCTGATGGCGATTATATCGAGGCAATAGTCGCACACCTTGCGGATCTCCTCGTTCTTGTCGTGCATGAGATCGATGAGATAGGCCGGCGACTCGGTCTCCTTGATCATGTACTCCCTGGTGCTCTCGTGCCGCAGTATCTGCTGGAACACAAAGATGATTTGGAGCACGATCTCGTCGTCCTCCTGCTTGGCCTTCAGCAGCTCAATCAGCGAGATGACCACCTTGGCGCGACAGAAGAGCAGCGCGCAGAGTTCGTCGCAGGCACAAGTGCCCAGATAGACGATGGTGTCCAGGACGAGGTCGTCCAGTCGGGAGCACGGCACCAGGAGCTGCCGTATCCAGGGTATTAGCTGAAAGTTCTGCAGGATCTGCGAGTAATCCAAATCGGTGAGCGCCAGATTCCCCAATATGCCCAGACACTCCACAATGAAGGCCTCGTCGTCGCAAATGGTCAGGATGCGCGCCAGATCGCCGACATAGCCGATGAACTGCGACTGCAGGGACTCGTGCTGCGAGAGATTCCGCAGCAGCTTCATCAGCAGCGCATCCTGGTACTTGAACGCACGATCCATCAGGCTATGCAGGCGCTGACCCTCGACCATGATCTGGGCATTCCTTCGGTTCAGCGACAGATTAATGCACAGGGCAATGAGATCCAGATCGACCTTGACGTTGAGGTTCAGGATGATGGCATCGGTGGCCATTTGAACGCATTCCGTTTGCGTGAACATGCCCTTCACCTTGTCGTCGAGGCTCATGTGGTAGAGTATCTTGACGGCGATGCCGTGATGCTTCTCATCGTTGATGAACATGACCAGCATGGGCAGATAGCCGGCGGCGATCATCTTGCGACGCAGTCCGCCGTCAAAGGACAGATTGAAGACCAGCTTCAGGGTGACCTGCACCAGATCCGCGTGCGTGCTTTGGAACAATCGCGGCAGCTTGGCCACAATGTTCAACGCGCCCATCTCGTCCTTGTTGTCGCCAACAATCGACAGTTTCTTGAGGAAGGTGCTCACTAGCATCAGCAGGTCGATGTTCTGGCGATCCAGCGCCTTGACCAGCATCTTGACAATATGCTTTCGGCGCATCTTCTCCTCCAGCTTCACGTTCTCGGCCATGTTCAGCAGCAGGTAAAAGGCCACGCGCAGCAGCTGCTCCTGCTTCTTGGCGAAGATCTTTAGCTGCTTGTTCAGGCGATCGATCTCCTCCTTCTTCACCTTGGGATCGTTCCTATCCAGCGACTCGTTGCTCTGGCTCTGGGCCGCTGCCTTGAATTCAGCGGGAACAGCGGCGGTAGCTGCCACGGGCGAGTCGACAGCGCCGGCGCACAATGCCTCGTGGTAGCTGCTATTCAGGATCTGGCTCTTGATCAGCGACGACGACATGGAGCCATGGAAGCTGCTCCAGTTGCCCGATTTGGGACGCTGCTTCAGCTCCGGAATGCGACGACGCGGTGGTTCCATCTGGCAATGAAATATATATACTATTAAAGTCTTTTCTATAAGAATGTAGGGTAGAAATGTGACAAATTATAAAAGAAGAGAATAGTTGAGCTACCTCCTTGGGCTTCTCCTCGTTCATAATGTCGAGAAAGTCGTCGGTGCTGCGATTCAACTTCTCCTTGCTGGCCTTTGCCGAGTGGGGAGTGGAGCAGCCATTCGGTTGCTTGCGCACATCCAGCTCGTTTCGCATTGTCTCATAGCGACGCAGCTCGTAGTCAATCACGTCCATGCAAAGAGATCCGATCTGAGGCAGAACAAGAGTATAAAATATATATAAATCAGAGATTTATGGCCTCTCCTTACCTTGTACTGCACGATCAGTGGATGGAATTTGGTGTAGGTGGAGAAGCAGAAGAAGATGTAGATGATGTTGGTGGAGAGATCCAGGGATTTGCGCCAGTCTTCGCGTAAAACACGCGACAAGGCGCTGAGGCAGGCTTCTGAAAGTCCAAAAAATTATTTAATTCTTTAATGGTTTCTTTAATAAAAAGCTAAGATCGAACCATTCTTCTCCAGCTCCTCAAGATTATCCGGATTGCGTGCCATTTGCAGGATCATGGCTGAGCCCCGAATGCGTTCACCGAGCTCCTCGTACAGCAGCTCCACATACTCGTCAATGTTGTTGATCGACACATCCGCTGTGGGCTGAGCGGTTGCGCTTAGTGCACTGGATCCACCGCCATTGGTGGCCACAGCCACTGATCCGCCGCCTGTGCCGCTGCTCCCGCCAGTGCTGCTCGTCATGGCCGCCACGCTGCTGTGCGATCTGGCCGAGGATCGTGTATGTGAGTTGTGCAGCGCCGCCGATCGCCGGCTGTGCGTGTTGTTGTCCGGAATATCTGAGGTAAATCTTAATAGTTACAGTACCTAAAATAAAGTTTACTCTTTTATTACCATTGCTGGCATTATCCTTGCGATTCTTCAGGTAAAAGATAATCTGTTCGACGTCATTTAGCTGGGACTTGTGAATGAGATCGCATTTCTCCACCACCTCGCGGGCCAGTGCCGCTGGATCCGTTTTGGCGTTCAGCGACCGAAGTCGAATGATTTTCTGACAGTGCTTAAAGGAGTAAAGGTTTTTGTTTGTCTATTAGTTGATAAATAAAAAATATATATAAAATAAAAATAGAAAAATAAACATACAATATAAATTTTATATATAAATATAGTGGCTAAATGACTATATATTTTTACATATAAAAGTCAAAGTTATACCTTTAAAAGCTTCCACCTCCACAGCATAAAAACTAATGATGCATATCGATATGCCGATAAAGTTATCGCTCTCAGTACCGAAAATATCGTTAATTTTGATTCATCGAAATCAAAATTTCGAAATTAGAGATAGAAAAAGGTATTAACAAAGTGATTTCCGCGATAGGTATAATATTTTCAAAACGCTCAATAATAGCATTATTATTACTAATATTTTATCAAGATTATTTTAGCAATCAGGAAATAGTTTTCTTATATCAAATTCAGAAATCTTCTATAACAATTTAACGCTTGACAAGATTTCAGGTAAATATTCGATGAATTGAGTTACTATTTATTTGTTTTTGGTCATGAACAATCAGCGAAAAGCAAACCAAAAGCAAAAGAGGCAAGAAAACGTGAATTGAGGTTATTTACCCGACCCGCCAACCTTTTTTGGGTATCGCTACTCGCCTGTCCGATTACTCATTTACCCAGCCACTTACTCGATACTTGAGCGGCGACCCGTCATCGACCCCGTTACGTTATCGATTGGCCCCCCGCTCAATGTCATCCTTTGCCTTGCCCCCCCACCTCAACCCTTAACCTTAGACAGAGAAGATAACCCAAATATTGTTGTTTCTGTGTTTAAATTTCATAAGCTTATGTTATGTTTAAAATTATTAAGTTCTATTTAAATGTTAATTAAATGTTGTATTATTTAATTCTTTGTAATTTCTCTAAAGTGCACTTAATGCATTTTGCTTAACTAATCAAAACTAACACAGACAAGCTTTCCGAATGAATATTAATTCTTTTTTCGGCTTAGGTTTGATCGATTTCCAATTGGAAACTTCGGCTTCCCGAATAGCTAACTCATGGGGCCAATATATATTCTCTCTGAGACTAATTTACATGATTCTTAAGTGTATTACCTTCTTCTCCTCGATCATGGGATTGTTGGGCTCCCCGAAGACAGTGGCCTCCAATTGATAGTTGACAATCAGCGCCTTGTCCGTGGGATGGGGCTCAATGGATCCGCCTTTCCACCTCCTGGTTGTTGTTTATCCGTTTTTCATTTTTTGTTTGTTGTTTGGAGAGAAATTGTTGTTGGATCAATCATAAATTATGCGGGTCAATGCGTAATGAGGTAATAATGTGCTCCTTGTCTCTCTCTCCTCCACTCAGTGAGTAATGTCCCGTTGCAAGTTGTTATTTTTGGTGTTCTTCTCTCGCACACACACAAGCACACACACGAACACACACAGACAGGGTAACAAAAGGTTGCGGCAAGTGGAAAATCAATAACAACAACACGGCGCAGTGGGAGAGAGAGAGAGAGAGAGAGAGAGAGACAGGGCAAGGTGAGTGGGTTTTAGTGTATCTTTCTGGTTTCATTTTGCTTCTTTTTTTTTGCTATTTCTTTTGTTCTGCCACTTGTACATACACCCACACAAACAGTCACTGGGCACTGTATACATACGCACTTTTTAATAAACTTGGCGTCATCATTTGTTTGCATTGTTGAAGAATGCTCTGCCTTTGTTGTTGTTGTTGCTGCTGCTGCTGCTGCTGCTGTTGTTGGTACTTTGGAGGTGGGCGACGGCGACGGTGGGCTTATAACGGTAACGGCGGCGCCCGCACTAACGACACTTTTCTGCAGCAGCAATTGCCTTTGTTGCGCCTTCTTTTGCTCGCACAAATCGCCGGCAATCGCATTTATTATGTAATAAATGTAGTGTATCACAATTGGCAGCAGCACCAAGCCCGAGATTATTTGGAAAATTAACAAAACAAATTGCATGCGACATGCGACGACAGATCCAATTGGAACTAGAGGTGCAAATGAAATCGTTTATCCCAATCGATGTTTCATCGATGTGTTGTCAGCTGCGGGTGTATCGATATCTTAATGCGAGGAATCGATTTGGATTAAATATTTAGTTCTTTTCTTATGAAATAAGTAGGTATATGGAGTTGATTAAAAGTTATGTTAAATAGTTAAATGCTTTTATGAGAATCTTAAAAATAATAATACAAGATTATTTGTTGTTTTCTGCAAGAGGTGTGAGAAATAGATAAATTGGTAGCGAACTTTGCTAGCTAACGGCAATTTATAGGGCTACCAGACTGGTTTAAACGTTTACTTGCAGTTGCCAGACTTCGTTTGTTAATCAAGAAATATTTTAAATAATTAACAAAGGAATGCTGTTACAAAATATAGAAAAATAGCTTGGAGTAGTGAACTTTTCTTTTTTCTTTAATGGGAAATATTGCTTTTTAGTAACTGATATATATATATATATGTATAATCGGAAGTTTATTATGCATTTATTTTTGAATACTAATGCCTGATATTACGTATATTTTACAGCAAGATTACAATTAAATCTTTTAAAAAAAATCAAAACCCTATTTTAAATTAAAAGGTGCTGAGCTAGACCTATGCACAAATGTTAAAGTTCAATCAGAGTCGGAGTTTACTGATGAGCTTTAGAGATAGAAAAAGATAATAATGTAATATTCAAAATATTATAATGTTTAGCTGTTCCGTAATATAAAGGGTTTAATCCAACTTAATTTACTAAATAATCAAAGTTCTAGTGTAAATTAGGCATCATACTGACCTACTAAATCTTCTCTTTCCCTTTTTATCTACACAAAGACAAAGTACATATTTGCTATAACCAAAAAAAAAGAAACACGAATTGGATGCTCATATCGTTTCTTTCCCTGTGTGTCCGTAGCACATAAATATTTACATATGTAGACTCATTATCTCTCAACCGAAACATAATCCGGCCGAAGTGCAAATTGCTGCACGGGAATTATGTGAAGTGTTGGATATGTGTTTTTGATGCAGTCACCGCCGCCGCAGCTGGCTTAAATCAATCCCAGACTTGCCATTATTGTTATTTTTCGTGCTGTTGTTGGTTGTTATTGTTGTTGTTGTTCGGAGGCGGCATTAATATCATTGGACACCCGAGGGACCAGCGCCCAGCCACATGTGCAGTTGGGACAAATGTCAGCAAAGGCAGTTTTTCACATTTTCAGCGATTTCCCACCCCCGAAGGAGCGTTGCTGCTGTTGTGATAGATGTAACACGTAGCTATAACTGGATAAAGGACGCAGGAGGACGCAGGAGGACGAAGGATAAATGGGGTTGCATTAATCGCCGCACGATGAGCACGCTCTCGCTGATGGCTGTCGCAGATGATAATGGCAATACAACTGACTGCACAATGAGCTGACCATATGCGCACATAGACAATAAAATACGACGGCCTACATATTACCCCAGCCCCGCCCCCCGCCCCCTTTGGGTGGCAAGTGCATCTGACATTGGGCAAAAAAAAGTCTGTAAACGGCAGCAGTAGGCCTCGACAGTCAATGGACGGACAAACGTAGCACATTTAATGAACATGCTGACATGAGTTATTGCTCGTTTGTTCATTTGGCAGATACCCTTAAAACCGGGTAGATGAGTTTTATTGGTAAGATTAAACTGCCACAAGTGTGTATGTACTTAATCAGAAATGTGGAAAAATGTCCAGGAATTTTAGAACTAATAATATTTTAGACAAAAGAATGCTTTAAAAACTTGTAGTTTGAGTTGTATCCATTGGTTTCTATTCTCATTTTGAAGGTTAATAACTATCTAACCGAAAGAGTTAAGTACCAGATAAAATGGTCCTTATTTATTTAAACAAAAAATACATACAGAGTGCTGTACGGTACCGAAATGTGCTGTAAATGGCAAGGCGACAAAAGGCCCTAAGAATTAGTTTAACTCCTTCTCTTCTGCTGTTATTTTATCGAGCCCTAAAAGACTTGACAGGAAGTCTGGGTTCCTGTTAAATATCAGCAAGTTTAATATTTAACATTTAAGCTTGCAAGAGTATCACAAATTTCGCCTTTTTCCTATTATAACTTTTAGTTTCTCTCATTTCTTTTTGACAAGAGCGAAAAACGGCGAATCAAATGCACAGCTGTTGGTGGCTTTTTCACTTGGCGATCCACACGGGTCCACCGAATGCAAATTATATTTCGCATTAACTTTGATGGAGATGAATTCCGGATTCCGGGCCACAGACACAGAAACATGCAAAAAATTAAAACAACAAAAAAATACCCCAATATCGGATCAGACATCGGGTAACTCTGGGGGAATGGATATTACTATGTAGTTATGTACATAAATACATATGTAAATATGTACACGCATTAAAATATTTATTTAAAATTTTAGAAAAAATAAAATACCAAAAAAATAACAATCTCTTTAATACAATTTTGTGGAGAGATAAACTCTTAGCCAGGCTAACCCTAACAGGAACCCGGATTTAAACCTTTTTCGACTCGATAAATTAAAAGCTTTTTATAGTTAACAGAAAAAATGAAGAGTATCATAGCTGCTAGGTCTTTACAGCACAGTTTGGTGCTTAACAGCACTCTGTTAGACTTTCAGAAAAATTAAAGAAGGTAAGAAAGCTGAAAGCTTTTCTGTTTCTATTTTCAATTCAGATACCTATAAGAGAGTTTTTTTTAATTAAATAATAAGGGATAAATAAATTTTACAATGATTTTTTTGCAAGTGTATTGTACACCCCAAATCCCAACCCCTACCCCTAGCCACGAGACAAAGTGCCAAGTCAGACAGATGCAGACGTATCTCATTTACCATTCCGTACTTTGTGCTCATCTTTATTTCTTGGCAAGTCGTGTGCAATTCATTAAGGCGAAATCTGCTCGAATGCGAATAATGCAAATTGCTCTATTTTCATTCACAACGGCTGGTATTTTTGGGGGGCTGGTATTTACGGGGACTTGGGGAGAAGGAATGGGACACGGATGGTGCATGTGTCCGAGCTGCAACTTGCAACAATCTGCCAGAGTCGACGACAAATTTATTTTTGTGGAGCGAGGAGCGGGGAGCGGGGAATGGGCATCAATGAAAATGCTGTTCAAGCAGTTGTCTTCCCGGCATTTTGCACTAAAAGTTCAAAAATTCCATTAATTATACCCGGCAAAGAGTTTGGCTTTGCTTTCTTCTCCGCTCGGGTTTCTTTCTTTTATTTTTTTCCCCCGTTCCGTTCAGCTTCTCTGCTAATTTTTCAAGAATTTGAAATTTCTTAATGGCCCCTCGCTTGGCCAGCGATTTCTGGTAGTAAAATGCTGGGGGGGGGGCATAAAGGGGAGTTACCAATAGTATATTCCAAGTGGGGCCAAATGCAGCCTGTTTGTCTGAGACGCCAAAGTCTAACCCCTGCCCCCCAGTCTGGCTTTGACACTGGGAAAAATGAACCCAATTTAAATATTTATTTTATTATAATAAATATATCTAATTATACCAAAAATATATAGCAAATATAGAAAAGATGAGAAAATTAACGCGAAAATAAAATACAATTTTTTCATAATATGTATAAAAATATTTACATAAATCTCTGAATCTATAAGTATAAAAACTTTGTCTTTCCAATGCTCATTTTCTTTACTATTTTTTTTTTTTTTCCAATTAAATTATTAAATCACTCATTTAGCTCCATATTGTTTTTGCGGTGTATATAGGCTTACCCCTATCGCTAGTTACTCCCCCGTTCCCCCTTCCAGGGCCGGATGTGCTCATTGTGCTTCATTTTCATTTCTACTTACATGTCTCGCTCTCCCGCTCTCTTTTGCCCGCTTCCAGTCCAGCTCCCTGCTCATCCCGCTCCCCCCCGCTCATTAATGCTCCGCCGGAAGCGCCCATCTGCTGCCGGACTTCGGATTACTGGAAGGGGGAAAACAGAGGGGGAGGCGGTTAAGCGGAGGGGGGGAGACCATTGGAAGATGGTCAGAGAAGAAGCTACGGAAAAGTTTCCCCGGTTGTGATTTTAAAAATGCGTTACGCAGTGCGTAAATCAAAACTCGAACTGAAACTAAAGCAAGTGCAATGCGGGAATGTTTGTAGCACGGCTTTTACACCGAGAGAAATTGCTTGTAGAATTACATATTAATTATTGAATTAATTAAAATAAAAGAAATTGTTTCTATTTTTACAAGAAACGGATAGTTTTTACTTATAAAACTGGGATTGAAAATGAACAAAAAGAACATAAATAAGGAATTCTATTGCTTAATATGATTATTATTCTTTTATATATGTTAAAAATTATTCACATACATATATTTAGAAAATAAAAAGTAAAATTAATAAGAAAAAATAAGAACGCTTTATTATTTATTATATTCCTCTTCCTATAAGAGCCATAGGATTATAGTCGTCAGATTTTAAAGAAATTAACATATTATTTTTAAAATTATACAAAATTGTCATTTCTCTGTTAAGATAAAAATATTTTGAAAATCATTATATTTAAAATATTTTTCTTATATCCAAATTGAATCGACTGCAGATGCTGAACAAGAATAATCTTTATAGGGACGAAAATATTTCCCCTTTTGTGGCTAAAATTATAATATCAAGCAAGGGCATAAGGAGATTTATCTTTAAACCTCAGTTCCTTTAAGAACCTACCCCCTTTAACGCAATGTGCACAACTGGTTATTCCTGAAATTATGCCTAATGTTTCGGTAATCCTCTGAAACTCGTGAATAGTTTTTAATTTTTAGGAGAGACTTTGATAAAAAAAAAGAAGGAGGCATCAGTCAGGGAGCTACTGCAGTGACCGACGGGTAAGTAGTTCTCGTCCGATCGTCGTTATGTTGCGGCAAACTTAACGGCCTTTTTGGCGGCATCCCCTAGGCCACCCCCCTCTTAGCCTTCCAGGCTCCCAGGCCGCTTCTCGCTCGCTCTCTCTCTGCCTCCCTCTTTATATTTATTGGATGGCCGCCACACGCAACAACAAAGTCAATTGCGGCAGCCGCAAAATGAAAATGGAAATTCAAAGAGCGGCGGAATGAAATGGAAATGGCATAGGGGTGTGGGAAAAGCCAGCGAGGGGACAAGGGGAAAAGGGTGGGGGGGTCGATGGAGGGTTAAAGTAAACGAGAGAGTTGTATGTACAAAAAAGTTGAGCACTGCAAATGGCTCGCCATGGGCGCATAAATTGTGAAGCCACCTTGTCTATTTTCTATATTCCCGCCACAGGGTATTCATGACGTTGGTCTGCAGTTTGTAACTCAGCAGCAACAAAAAAATATATAAATTATATTTAAATATGTTTTTTGTTTTATAATAAAGCGCTTTTTGAATTCTCTTTAAAAATTAATAACTAGTAAAAAGGGTACTTAAACATCGGCTTGGTTTCTCCTTTGTGGTTTATGTCGCTGTCGGCCTTTTGGTGCTTTCTTTGCGGGCATTTCTTTTCATATTTGATTTCTTTTTTCGTCTTTTTTTTAATATATATATATATATATTTTTTTTTTGCAATTTCCAACATGCAACATGTTGCAATGGAGTCATAAGCCGAGAACCCCGAATTTCAAACTTTTCCCGGACACCGCTCCAGAAAAAAATGAGGGAAAAATATTTTGTTTTTCGCTTTGCTTCCCCATTCAGTTTCCACTTCCATCTCCACTTCACTTTTCGCCTAAACAGTTGGAACTCCTGTAACACGAAATAACATTTTAAAAATCTGATTTAAATATTATTATTATGAATACATTTATTTAAAGAAATATTTTTTTGTAAATGAAATGTATTTTCCAAGTACCAAAAAGTGTATAAGAAAAATATAAAACCACTTTAAAATTTTAAAAACTCATTTGGAAACTATGTCCTAAAATATAAAAAGGAAGCTAAGGGACGCTGAAGTTTCTATACACTTCAAGTTAGCAATTAGAACAGAGGGAGAATTTAAATCTGCTGCTCAACAATATTATATACATATATACCATATATATTTATTATTTTAATGAATTAAATATTTATATCGTAAATAATTTTTAAGTAGGTTCGATCCTTGGAAGATGTACTGTATTATGTATGCTAGTTTCTCTTTTTTTCCGCGCGTTTTTCTCTAGCTTTATTAACGTTTTTGGTGGTGTTCGGAGAGGAAGAGGTTCTGATATTGTTTGCTGGCAGCGCAGTCTGTAATATTTTTGCCGCATAAAAGTCAAAATATGCAAATAAACTTGGCGCTTTCAGGGAAGAGAGGGCAGGCTGAAGTACAGAAGCGAAGGGCAGAAGAAGAAAGGGGCTTGAGAGAGGGGATAGAGAGAGAGAGTGGAAAGGAAAAATGGGCAACGGGTGCCTTGCGGATGGAGCGGCTAATACGGCAAAACAGACATAGGAAAAGACTAAAACAATGGACAAAGAGGAGGCAGGAGAAGGAGCAGGAGAAGGAGCACAAGCATGAGTAGGAACAAGAGCAGGAGATGAAGAGCTGAAGAGCGAAGCGGGCAGCATGGCTTAAATAATAAATGTAGTACACGCTTTGAAAGAATTTACTATACTTTGGCAAATGGAGGTTATAAAAACCTCCACACAAACACACACACACATACATATGCACACATGCACGGAATATAAATAAACAATGCCCCTTCATATAAGGACGCGCGGGCATCCGGAGGGGGTTAATGGCAGCGGCATTTCCATATTGTTGCTATAATCAGCGGCCGCTTTGATTCATCTGCATGTCCGCAGTGGAGGGAGGGAAGAGAGAGCCAGAGGTAGGGGCAGAAGGAGAGGCAGAGCAAGGCAGATTACCGTTTGGTTTCAGCTTTCCGCCCTTGCCACCCCATTATCATCAAAGAGCTAGCTAGCGAACCTAACCCGGAGCTAACTCAAACCCAAACCCAAATCCAATCCGGTGAGACACCGACCAAACCCAAGGCAACCCCGGTGCAACCTTAACCCCCAACACCACAACCTCGGGCAGGGGCAGGGCAGCCCCACACAACCCCAGCCCCCAACCACAACCCCAAGTCACTGGGCGGCCCCAGCAGACTCACAGACTCCACCGCTTGCAACATGCAACTTGGAGCTTCCAGCTTGCCCAGCTTGCAACTCCTACCAAAACGGTGACCCTGCGCTGCCACGTGTTCGAAGCCAACATGTTCGCTGCTCGGGCTCGACGCTGCTCTCAGCTCCAAGGACGAAGGCTGCAACAAAAGGCTAAAAAGAATACCAGTGCTGGCATCATAGGTTTTAAAAAACCAAGCAAAACGGCATGCAGTAGGTGCCTCGCTCCCGTGTTCGATCTCTCTTGTGAGAAAAATTCTTTTCGCTAACTTACTCTTTGCCCTTACGCAAGGGGTATAATTAGTTTGACAATAATATGATATAATTTTAGTATTATATTTTATTTATTTTTAAAATATTTTTAAGAAGATAAAACAATAAAACGAAACTTTTCCCTTGTTTCTTCTTAAGTGAGCAAAACTGTTCTCCTTAAATAATGATTTAATTTTTGTTATATATATTCTTAATAAACAAACACACGTAAAATAAATAATGTACATCTATTTGACTGATAATATAAATTGTTGATGTTGTTGCTGGTATATGCTAGATGACCTAGCCAAAAAAAAGCTAAGCTGCCAACACTGATTCGAACATGTTCGACACGAGTTGGATATAATATTGCTGCGATGCCCTTTTTGAAAACAGTCAAATTTCAAATATTCATCCGCGAAGTTCAAACCAGAGGCTGGTTGTTCGGACAGTATATACACATATATGCATAGGCGTATTGCTCGATTTAGCACGAACACACATTATTTTCTTTCCGTGAACCTCTCGTCTCGTGTTCGCGTCGTCGTCAGCCGCGGAGTGTTTGTTATTGCTGTTGTTTGTTTGTTTGTGTGCTTTGCTCCTCCTTTTTCGGTGTGCTTTTCGGTGTAGTCTTTCGTATTTATCGCTGCGCTACAATTACATACACTTTTTTTTCACGTGTGTGCTCTTAGTTGGTGTGCCTCGAATAACAAAGTCAAACAAGGCGCGCTGGGGGCTGGGGCCACGCCTCTTTGTTAAAACGCCTCCTTAACCCGACGACAACAACAACACAGCAGCGAAAACAGAAAACAAATAAAACAAATTGAAGAGAACAACACGCAGGAGAACACACCGAACGAACATACAGGAGAACAAACAGGCGGAGAGAGGTGACACAGGAGAGAGCGTCAGAGAGGAAGGAACCGCAAGCGAGAGAGAGAGAGCGAGAGCGAAAAAGTCAGTGTGGAGAGATTGCAGTTATATTTACAACAACAGCGGAACGCAACACCACTTGATACGAAAATAAACAAACAAAATCAATCAATTAATCAATCTGCTGAGCACGCCCACACCCACAACAGAGCACACAACACACACAACATACAACCCACGGGCACACCGACACCGACACAGGCAGTGGCACTGGCACAAGCATAAGCACAACATACACAGGACACAGAACACAGGACACACGAGTCAACGCCCACGCCCATCGCAAAAAAGGAGGGAGTGGCAGGCAGCATAGAAGGACGAGAAGCAGCGGAAGCAGCGAACTAGCAACAACGAGGACGACAACAACATGTTCCACTCACTTGCTTTGATGGCCTGCGCACTTGCCGCCCTGTCCCTCGCCCAGGAGGAGGCACCGCGACCAGGATCCGTAGCAGGATCCGACCTTAGCCCCTCCTCCGCATCCTCCGCCGCCGCCGCCGTCGCCGTCTCATCTCCTCCATCCTTCGCCGGCAAGCAGTTGAACAGATGCCGTCAAAGTTGCTATCAGCAGGTAAGAGCTCGAGTCCCAAGTCTCTCCTCCGAGAACCCATAACCCAAACTCAACCTGAAGCCCAAACCCAAACCCAAACCCGAAGCCAAACCCAATACCCAAGATAAGGCCCGATCGGATCCGTTTCGATCCAAGACGACCGTCTTGATGGACAGTTGTATGCCCAACTGAGCAACCGGCGATATATAAAACACACGTCGGGCCGGAGGCGGGGATATGGTGTATGTACACAGGAAGAAATATGTATCAAAGAAGGGCAAACAGCACACCTGCATTTAAGATCCTTGATGATCATCGAAGCAAATAGCCAAGAAGGCGTTTTCTCCTGTGCAATTTCAAGTAAACGGAAGTGCCAAGATCTGTCAGGGGCAAAGCGGAATTAAAACTTATGTTCAGCATTTTTTCAATAGTTAAAAATATACAAAATAACTACTTTGTACATTGGTAATTATTAAATTGCAAATTTTTAAAGGTTTTATTAGACAACTTTAAATATATACAAATCCCTAAAAGATTCCTGATAAATAACTACATGAATGTTTAACCTTTTTTTTTTAATATAAATCCTTCTGTTCTAAGGGTCGAAATTTTATCGATTATTCATCGAAATTTTTATAAAATTTTAAAGGCACTTAAAGTATTCAAATTTAATTGAAAATATATGTACATACAACATTCCAAAGTACTTTTCCCTCACTTCCCACGAATAGCTCTTCCTCCAGGTAAAATGTAATGGGATTAAGATCACGTTAATTGAGGTCATTCCACATTAGTCGTGGACGACCCACCCATTTCTCTGTGTGCAGGGACCAGCAGTCGCACCGACCCCGACCTTCAAGGTTAGGGAATCGATGACGCTGACAATGACAATGACAATGGTCCGCTGAGGCTAAGGTAGAGGTAGAAGTTGAGGTAGAGGTAAAGGTAAAGGTAGAGGTACCAGAGAGCGATGTCATTTTTTATGCCCGCTCCCCCCGGGTTTCTTGCCGAGTCTTTATCTTTTATCTACGGGTTGACATCGCAGCCATTGCCGCTGCTGCTTCTGTTGCCGGTTATTAAGGTTGTTTCAGGTAGCCGCCAGTTGCCAGTTGCCAGTTGCCAGAGTAGAGAGATGTCAACTGGGTGGCCATCAAGCGTCGCTAATAGAGATCGGGAATTCAATTTGAGACGGCCATAGACAATGGCTTGCTCCCGGGCAAGGCAGAGCTTTCGAATCGAATTTGTAGAAGGGATCAGGGATAAATGAATAGAGATGGCTTCAGACAGTCGCTCCTTAAGAACTTCAGTGGAAAGGCCGCTGACGAGGAAGACACAAAGCCTTTTTAATAATTGGAGCAGGTGGCCAGAACAAAAGGAATGCCCACAGAAATCGAGGGCACAACTTTAAAAAAATGATCAGATTAAACTCTAAACTTTTAATCTATATAAATTAAAGGTCGTTTATCAACTCAATCTTAATAGAACATTTGAAAAATATCTTTAGAGAGATATGTTCTTAAGAAAGAACAGATTAACGAATCTGTTCTACGAAACAATGAAATTGTACATTTCAAAGTATTGAAATTAAGCCAGAAGAATAAATAAAAGGATGATAGATCTATTCAAATCTATCTCATAAGAACAATGGAAAAATACTTCAAGTATTAAAGACAAACAAAAGTCCCCTCACTCAACAAAAGCCCTAAGTTAACACTTTGCAAAGTTAACAAAATATCAAGACAGGCAGCCAATAAATAAAGGCAACTGCAACTCAAATCAATACATATAACAAAACTTTGCGGACAAACAAATCCGAGTTGAAGATACCACTACAATTGAGAACTCACCCCCATATGAACATATATGCTAAGACGCGACACTTTCGTATGTTTCCCCTAAAAACAAACTTTGAAACCCCCGGGGGATTTGGTATTGGGACTTCCCCCCGCATTTCGTCGTGTAAACGATCCGCGCCGAAATAATTTTGAATACGTTATGTATGTACCGTCCCCCGATGGGATTGAAATCGGAGACGGAAAAGTTTTCCCGAAGATTTTACCAGTTGAGTTTTTAATGCGTGACTTCCTGGAACTTCATGCGCGCTGATCTGTCAGCGATATCGGGAAAAAAAAAGTCGAACGAACAATACCAATGGAAGAGAGGGGGAGGAATATACTACTTATGCTGACATCCACGGATTGTTCATAAATTTCAATCAAACGAAATCAAATCAAATTTTCATATCAATTCGATTCGACCAACTCCCGAGACACACACACAGAAACACACATATAAATCATGTGGGATAAACAGAAGAGTATAAATATCATCTCCGATTTCCAAGTAAACCGAGCTGAGCTCACAGCCAACGAGGTGTACGGTACGCGGGCTCCAGCTAGAGGAGAGAGAGATAAAGTGAGCACCGGGGACCGCGAAACTGGCCAACCGAGAACTCAACTGGGGAGCTCAAGAACTCGGGGGAACTTAAGACCGACCTGAGCAGCAGGCACATTCAACCCAATTGACTCGAGGAGTGCACATGAATCATGAGTGCTGTGGCGACACTTACAAAGAAACATGGATGAAACTCGAGAGCCCGAAAGGCACTTGGACAACGGTCTATGTCTACATCTACGTCTACGTCTACGTCTACGGCACTTCAAATCGTTTCAGGGAAACACTAAACTTGCTTTTAAATATAGACCAAAAGTTTATTGAATTAACTCGAGAAGAAGCCAAGAGCTACATCAATTTGTCTAATTTGAATACTTTTGTTAAGTAACGAAATATATATACACACCCCAGAGGTACTTCTTGTAATCGTTAAAATACATTACTTAATGGTTTAACAATTTAACGGTTTACCAATGAGTAACTGAACAGTAAACACTTAGTAACTGAGCAATTAAAACTTAACAAGTAAAAAATGAACTAGTGAACATATTTATCCAGGTTCACTTGTTCATCCAAGTTATCTTGTTCATTACTTATTCACTTAGGATTCATCCAACACTTATATACTTAGCTTAATTCCGTTTTTCCTAGTTATATTTCTATACTGAATATGTTTAAATTTATAGACAACTTCTTGACTCTAGTAAATTCAATCTGTGTTATTTTTACACAATCTCTTGGATCAAAATTCCCCAAAATAACCTTAAATTGTGCCAAGTTTTTGGGCTTTATTTACACCAATCCCTATTGTGGATTATTCCGAAAAAAAAGAAGGAAATTGCAGACTTTAGGCACGAAATACTTAAGCTTTTCGCTTGCGTGCCTGCATTCTTGATCACCATCATCATCAGCTCCATCCGCTATGCCCTTTGAAGTTGCCTCAAGAATGAGAGAGAGAGAGAGAAAGAGGGGAGGCTTTTGGGTGGTGACAAGGGCTGCAGGCCCAAGGATGCCCGGTCGAAAGTCAAAAGTTCTTAGGGGTTGCAGGCAGGGCTAATTTCATGGTCGTCTCACAGGACTAACTGGAACTAATCCACCCATCCATCCATCCTTTGGCACAACCCTCGAAAAAACTGGGAGCTTGCGACCAAAAAGAATGCGAATGCGAATGAGAATACGTTGCTCAATCAGCGCCAAATTAACACCATGAAAGACTTTTTCTTTAGCATCGGTGATGTGCTATGTGGTGTGGTGTGGGTGGTGTCCGGCCTGGGTGCTACCACGGTGGGTTCTGTGTGGTGTGGATTTTTCCGGGTGGTTCGATAGAAGATTCGATCTTGATGTATATGCATGCCAGGCACGTAGTTGGGACGCTGCTGGTGGTGGAATCATCGAATATATCTACGGTATGCGTACGTGTCTCATGAAAGCCGCTCAAAAAACTGACTGACTGACCCAACTTTTTGGTAATTTATGTGGCCCAGGGAGTCATGTGCACACACACACACTGTACAAAAAAAAATACTGTTGACAATGAAAGATGCTTACTTAAAAGATGATTTTATTCATTTATTTATTTTTGTGATGGTGTTTTATTAATCAACGTATTTAAATAGAATTTTATATATTTTAGGTGAAAGCAGAATAAACAATTTTATTCATTTTTCAATGGTAATGAAATAAAATGAATAAAATGAAATGAAAATAATTTAATAGTATTTTTTGCAAAGTATTTGATGAAAGCAGAATGAATAATTTTATTCATTTTGTTATGGTATTTTATGAATGAAGGTATATTAATTGTATTTTAGGTAAAAGCAAAATGAACAATTTTATTCATTTTGAGGTGGTCTTTTTATGAATGAATTTCATGCAAAATATTTTAGGTAAAAGCTGATTGAACAATTTTATTCATTTTTGTATGGCGTTTAATGAATGAAAATAATTGAATAGTATTTTTTGCAAAGTATTTTAGGTAATATTTTCATTTCATTAAAGCAGAATGAACAATTTTATTCATTTTGTGATGGTATTTTATAAATAAAGGTATTTAAATTGTATTTTATGCAAAGTATTTTACGTAAAATGTTTATTTGATCAAAGCAGAACGAACAATTTATATTTTTGTATATATCTTAAGAATCTGTAAAGTAAACCTTATATTATTCAAAAGTATAGAAAGAGACTATTCTTTTGTTAAGCAAAGATTAACAAAAACTAAGAAAGCAAACAAATAGAACCTATAAGCCAGGGCTTACTGCATTTCGTAACCTTCTGTTTTCTGCAAACACTCTTTTTTTTTTTTTGTTTTGAAGAACATGTTTTTTTGTTTTGTTTTTTTTTTTTCTGAACATCCAAAGGTGGTATTTTCCCATTTGATGTGGGAGTTTTGACACTTTTTCTTCGAGCGTGTGTAAATAGCCAAGAGCTCAGGGCTGAGAGCTGAGAGACCCGGAGTGTCCGGGGTGTGAAATACCAGGGCAATTGCATGTAAAAGTTGTCGCTCTGCCTGCGTTTAATTTATATGGCCCAGACACATTTTGGGCCAGGTAGGGCAGGGGCAGAGTAGACTACAGAATACAGAGTACAGAGTGGGAATTATGGGGAGGGGGAAAGGCATTAAAGACCAAGCCAGGGGAAGGGAAGCAAAGGAACAAAAAGGGAAAGGGAAACGGAAAAGCCGGCTGCTGGCAATGATTTTCAGCCAGTTCAGCGTTTTCATTCAGTCATTTGGTCATTCATTCGTTTACTCATTCATTTGAACGCCTTATTGTTGTTACTTATCGCCCAAGTTGTTTCAGGCCTCGTCCTGGCTACCAATCCTCAGCCGCAGCTTCAACTTCAGCCTCAGTCTCATCCTTCATCCTTCATCCTCCCTTCATCAACATCAACTACATCCTCTACAACTTCAGAGGCCAAAAATTCAATTGAGCGGAAAATATGTTGTCTTTGCGATTTTCCTTTCCTTTTTTTTTTTTGGCATTCGTCGTTTTTATCTGCCACAACTGCTTGGTTTGGTTTGGACTTGGTCCTGCTGCTGCTCCTGCTCCTTGCTTCTTGCTCCTTCCCTGATTTCCTTCCTCCTCCTCCTTCGACGGCCGCCTTATTGTGTAATGATGACAAAGTGCCGCCGTCAAAGTTGGCCCTAAAGGTGATGGCAGCCCAGTGTCCAGCGATGGCACCGTGCTGAATGATCGATCTTTAAGTATGAAAAAGGAGCGAGTTGCATTTAAAGGATTAGAGAGAGAGATAGAGAGTGTTTGATAACATCGCAAGGATTTTTCTTTCAAGTTGAGCAAGATTGTCTTTAGCAGCTGGGAGGGGTTTAGGGTTTCCGAGGAGTTTGCTTTTGAAATAAACATAATTATAGGGATTTCAAAGTGATATAAAATCAGGGACAGATCTGTTCTTCCTGCTCAAAGTCAATAGCTAATAGTTTTTAGTTTTCTTTGGTAATATCATAGTGAAAGGGATCTGTTCAGAGAGTTCTGATAATTGCAAACTTGGGAACGTCTCTGAGGTAATATTAAAGTATTTTTTTACGGTTATTAAACTGATTTGAACTGAGTTGAGTTGAAAGAAGAAGAAAACCAAAAGTTTTCAAAATCTTGGGTTAAAGCTAATTCTTTAATTTGATAATATTTCCAAATTCCAGGTTAAATTTCCAAATATTCTTGGTAAAATTAAGAATATTCCAATTTCAAACTTATCCTAGGGATTTCTGTTTCCGAAAACTCTTTAATTTTGTAAAACTACCATACTTTCTTGTCTAAAATAAAAATATTCCTGGTGAAAAACAAACTTCAAACTTATCGTACTGATTTCTGTTTCCGAAATCTCTTTAATCCCCTAAATTATCAAAATTTCTTGGTTAAATAAAGAACTTCAAACTTATCCCAGTGATCCTATCCCATTCCATATCCCATTTCCATATTTTCTTGCCTGAATTAAAGATATTTCTGGTTATTAACCAACTTTAAACTAATTCTAGGGATTTCAATTTCCAAAAACTCGTTAATCCTCTAAATTATACAAATTTCTGATTATTAACCAACTTCAAATATAATTCTTAAACCTAATTTGATAAATCAATTGCAGAAATGATCAAAAGAAATTAAAGCAATGCTTGTGACCAATCGACTGGGAATGTGTGGCTAAAGATTTCATAAATCTCATGCCGTCGGCAAATGCAATAACCATAAATCTGAAATCTGAAATCTATGTAGCATTTGGATGGAGTTTTGGGTTATTTAACCCTTAGCCTCCCCCTGTCCCTGAAAAGGGCGACAACGAATGGGCAAAGAATTGTGTTAAGCCCGGCCTTCTCGATTTGCTTTTATTTTTTATATACATATATATCCCTCTCTCTTTTTTTTTAATATTGTAAATTTCGAGTCATAACAATTTGTCACGCAGGCATCTCTAATCGCTGTCGGCTCGTTCGCCCATTCATCTGTCTTTCTGTCCGACTGTCTGTCTGTCTGCCTGTCCGATTCCCATTCATGACAGGCACCGAGGGAGCGTTGGTCTTGGTCCTGGCCCTAAGTATTACTGGATACTACCCGCTGTTCTGTTCTATTTTGTTCCGTTCAGCTGTTTTTGAGACTAAGGCGACAGTTGACAAAGGCTAAGCATGCAGTCCGGCTCTGATCCCGATCCTCCTGCTCCTTGCTCCTTGCTGCGTGCTCCGTGCTCCGTGCTGCTTGCTTCCCTTCGTCCTGTCATGGCAATCCTCCTCATTATCCTCATTGCCGGGAGCGTGAAATTTTCAATTCGCCATAGAGACGCGCACACACAAAACGTTTGTGGTCATTTACGTGTATACAGGATGCGGGACAGAGCCCTGCAATGGGATTTACGGAAATTTGCCAAAAGGAGCAAACAATTTCAAACTATTGTTAAAGCAAATTGCTATATTGTTTCAACCAATTTCCTTAAACTGGGGATTTTCAGCATCCGGGTAAAGTGTTTGCGAGAACAAGTTGTGAAAACCACAAATATATATAAATTTCTTCATAGCTTAGAAATTAATTCAAAAAAAATTTAATAAAAGGTTAAGGAGATTTAAATAAAATTATATAACTTTCAGTGTGTTTTTGTGGTTCCTTAAATAAATTGTAATATAAAAAAGATACAAAATTGGTTATAATAATGCCTTAAAAATAGTTAAAACAAAAAAAGTAGAATCCGTATAAGGAATTGATTCTATTTTTCAGTAGTAAAATATTCTGTTATACTTTTAAATAGGTTTTCTCTACCTTCTTGGCGGTTTCTGTGATGACTCCTTAACAACTTTTCCAATGATTTCAATCCCCGAGGCCAAAAGCGCGTTAACCATTATCCTTTTGACCGCTGCTGTGTTTATCTACATAGACTTTGTTTTTTTTTTCTTTTCCTATTTTTTTTTTGCCCGTTTTGCCTTTTATTACAAGTTACAAATTTGCGTCTATTGTTGAGACTACAAGAGATACAAGGATGAGAAAAGAAGAAGATGTAGAAGGAGCAGAGCAGGTCCTGGCGGAGGCTGCCTGATGACTCCTTGTTGTTTGTCAGGCCGGCAGCCCGGGGTCTTGTGCCTGATTACTTTTTCCTAGCTTACTTAAAATTCGATTAGGCCACGCCCACTAACTAACTTTGTCCTCTTGTCGCTCTTTGCAGCTATCCAAGGACTGGCATTATTGTAAGGATTCCGCTGATTGCACAAACGTAAGTATCTCCTCCTTTTTTTATGCCGCCTCGTGCGTGTGTGTGGCGGCCTAACGATGTCATTAACCCATTAATGCTGGCTTGAAAGTCCCAAAATAAATATATATACAATAATGCCGACTTTTTTATTGAGCAATCATCATTGCTTGCTGCGTTCTGTGGAGAAATTTCTACAGATTTGCTTTAAAAGTAAATTTGATTGAGGCTAGAATCAGTTGGGAATTATAGTGAAAAGAAAAGAGTCTTTAGAGTTTATTAAATAATATAAAAATGTTCAAATAAGTGAAAATTACTGTATTTATTCAAGTACTTAACAATTTCTTACTAGTTAAAGCCACTTGAGAATTATAGACTCAAATCAAGGGGAAAATATAAAAAGATACCCAAGTGTACACCTTTTTAAATTAATTTAATGGATATTAAAATAAGCGAAGTCTACTCCAATAGCTCTTAAAATTATTTCAAATATATAGCACTTTCTTAGTAGAACATTTTTTATGCCCTACCCGCGCTCCTTTCTGTTTTTTTTTATGATAAATGTTATACAATTTGAGAATTCCTCCGCAGAGGAGTATCCTTTTTAAATGCTCGAAATTAAATTTACATTTATTATGGCAACCCACCCAACGCCGACGCCATCGGGCGGCTTGAAAAGGGTTTTGTTTCGGCACCAAATTGCCAACCGTAAACATTTTTGGGGCACTTACACGGGGAAAGGACATGAATTATTCCAAAACAGACAGGCTTTAATGGGTTAAACGCCTGTCGCTTGGGGGAAATGGCGGAAGAGGCGGAAAACTGGAGAGAGAGCAACCGAGAGATGAACAAATTTCATTGCCTACCTGCGGGCGCGCCACATAATTACAAGAAATAATTGACAAATAGCTAACTTTCCTTTCCTCTCTCTCTGTTCCTTTTACGTGCCTTGCCTCCGGCGATGTCCTTGTTCGTCCTGGATTTACACGACCGTCCCTCTACACCACCACAAATACCACAGTGCTGCCAAAAGCTGGTGTCACCCTTCGAGCTGAAGATCCTGAAGGCCCAGCGCCAGGAATCACTGGTCCTCACGGACATCGGCTGGGACGAGATGATAGCCAATGCCTCGCGCCAGTGCCTCATCACCTGGGAGGTGTCCGGCGGCGGCCTAATCGGAAACCTGCTCACGGACACAGCCCGTGCCGAGCTCTCCTTGTGGCCGGACACCGTCTACAACATCCAAGTCAAGTGCAAGCACAAGGTAAGTGTCCTTCCTGCGGGAAATTCAATTCAATTGAACAATAAAAAGTAGTTCTAGTGGAAATGGTGTCCAAAAACAAAAAGCAACACTGAAAAATAACAATTTGAGAACCAATTCGATAGCTGCCATTTTTAGTGCATAAGTGATTTCAAATCTTAATTTAATAAATTGCAACTGTTACATAGTATAATTTTGTAATAACAGTAAAATTAAGCTGTAGAGAATATTAGCATTGTTGTAAAGTCTGATTTTTCATCAGAAAAAAAATATAGTAAAGAATAAACTTGAATGAAGATGTTGTATTTTAAAGCAAATTTAGCATTAAAATCTCAGAAAGCAAACAATTAGAAATTATTGCTCATTTTGAACGGTTTTTATGTTTGTTTAAATAATGATTGAGCCCAAGAATTCCACCCTTTTGTGGTAAAAATATAAACAAATGAATTTGCAATGCTACAAAAATCACTCGAAATTTCAAATCTATTTAAAAATGTGTCTAAAATTATGCTATAAAATGTTTGAGGCATCAGACAAACTTTAAATGGGTTTTGTTTCTAATCATTTATTATTTTTGAGGAACTTAAAAATCAAAGATCAATTTAAATAAATAAGATGTGTAACGCGTTGTTACAAAAATCCCTAGAGATTTCAAATCTCTTTAAAAATGTGTCTAAAAGTATGCTTATAAATTTTTCAAGATAACAAATAAACTTTAAATGGGTTTTGTTATAAACAATATTATATATCTGGCATAGTTTTGATACATTTTTCAAGGGATTTCTGGCATAGTTTTGATACATTTTTCAAGGGATTTTTGGCATAGTTCTGATACATTTTTAATAGATTTTGAAACAAAAGAAGAAAATTATATAAATAAGATGTATAACGCCATACAATTTTTATTAAATATTTAGAAATAACCTAATATCATTGCATTATTTTCCCTGCTATCAATTTTCAACAGCTTACTGGTCTGATGCGCCGCTCGATCAAGCTGAATGTGGACACCAGCCAGTTGGTGGGCACCACGACGACGACGACCATGCCATCGAAGGCCGAGGCACATCGGCCATCGGCGGAGGCGCGGGAGCACTCGGAATCGCGCTCGCACACACAGCAGCGCACGGTGCACACCAGGCCCACGGATCGGGTGTACATCATCAGCGCCCTGCCCACGCCCAGCGAACTGGGCGGCGTGGTCTATCCGGCCTTCGGGGCTCTGGCCTTCTTCCTGGCCCTGCTGGTCATGTTCCTCTTCCTGCGCCCGCAACGCAAGCGCTTCCATCACCTGGACACGGACAGCGCGGACACGGACACGGCCACGTTAATAGGTGGGAGATCCTCGTGCTCGAGGAACTCCTCCTCCTCGCTGGACGCCTCCACGCTGCACGTCTAAGCCATCCGGAGAACTTGTAGTCGTATATATACATATATATAGATGTCTGACTATGTGATATTCTGCACCCCAAAAAAAAAAAAACAAAAAACTAAAAGGAAGTGAAGACAGCTGTGTACATATTACATAACTCCCTGCTCCCTTAAGGCGTTATCCCAGGATCTCAGGATCCCCCGCAGATCGATCAGATCGAATCGAATCGGATTAGAGTGGAGTGGAGTACAGTGAAGCGACAGTAGTGACAGTCAAGCATTCAAGCTCAACTTAGTTTAAGTTTTATCCTCTGCCATTTGTAGATCCCGAAGCCAAACCAGCGCAGTCATAAACATACTATATATACATGATACACACACGCATGATTAACATACTAAACCTAGCTCTATATAAACCAACTATATATATATATATACACTTAACGCATTTACTATATACATATAGATATTATATATCATAGTTATATACACGCCAACGCAGCTAGAGAAGGGTAAAGCCGATAAAGATAAAGATAAAGATTAAGGCAAGGCTAAAGATACAAAAGCAGATACAGATAAAGATTCGTTTACGGTTACGGTTATGGATATATAAAAAGGTATATATATATACATATTATATTATATGATTATATATATATATATATTATATAGATCTAGGGGCCAGCGGCCAACCAACTAAATACACCAAACTAAACTGCAACAAATTGCTACAAATTTTTGTCGTCAATCGTCGTCGCTCGCTCGCTTGCAAAAAAAACAACAACAAAAAAACATATAAAATACAATTTGTTTTTTTTTTTACCTCGCGCATTAAATATAAATGAATGCTAAGTAAAAAAACAAAAGATATCATGCATCTCTCTTTTCCATTTTGTGTCGTCTTAAAAATCTTAAAAGAAAAGAAAAAATCATACAAACTTAATGAAAAGTAAGCTAAACCAACAAATACAACTTAAATCAAAACGAAATATTTTTCAAAATTTTTAAATGTTTATATTAACTAGTAAAAGGAATTAACAACAAAGTAAACTACATTAACTGACTTACACTGTACTTGAGCATGTAAAAAAACAAAACAAAATACAAAATACAAGAACACGAGGAGGCGTAACCACAACTAACTGATAACTAAACTAAACTATGGTTAAATGCGGTTAAATCAAAGGTCTAAACTGAGTAAAGGAAAGCTTCGCTACGCAAAAAGCCTGTACATATTTAAGCCATTAATTTATTTATATATATATATATATAATATTTAACATAAACGTTTTATTCTCCTTTTTTTTTCCTTATTTTATAAGCAATTGTTTTGTTAAATTATGATTTTAAGATATGAGAGATGTGTTCCACGCGGGGTAACAACAAACAAACTCCAAGTTTAACTTTTTACAACAACAACAATACAATGTTAGTTAGTGGAGAGAGAGAGAGAGAGAGTTCCTCCAACAATATTTAAATATTTAAATATATCTTTTAAATTGCATTCAAGAATGTGTCTACTCCAATGGTTGTAGTTATAAATTAGTAAACTTCCAAAAAGATATATATATATATCAGAATAAAATCGACTCTAGTTCCCTTATAAAACAAAACAAAAAACACACAACTCTTTTCTTTAAGTATACAAGACAGTCTTCCTTTTGAAAAGGGAAATTTTGGAGCCTAGAGCAGTGGTGGGCAGGCAAAGTGGCATAAGGAGCATTTGCCATAGTGGGAAAACCCTTGCAAGCCTCACCAATCTAGACTCCCGGAGCCTAGAGCAGTGATGGCCAGGCAAAATGTATTTGGAGCAAATCTCCCTTTTTCGATTTCTTAAAATGAGAAAGCTAACAAGGTATTCAGTGTACTTGTGCTGAGAAATATGCTTAATTTGCAAGCCCCACTGATCTAGGACTCCCGAATCTTTTGCCATTTAAATAATATTACCATCATAAGTTAATTTTAGTTAGCCGTCGTAATAGGAAGATCCAATTTTGTTACTCTCAGTTACCCTTATCCTTATTTCGATAAGAAACACCTTTTAGGATATGAACTCTGTTTAGGAATAAGCTCAGCAGAATGGCAGTGGAAGAAGTGGAGCGCGGAACCCTTTCAACATTTATATCCTTGATTTGTTTATTATGTAAATATAATTTGATTTGTTATTGCAGCTCATTCCCCTCCTTTGGCTACTTTTATTTGTTACGGGTGTTGGCATGGGAATATCATACTTGTGCTTCGGTTTGATTATGAAAAAGAACACAAAAATATATACATATATTTATAGAAAAGAAAAGAGCAAAAAAGAAAAACTAAGTCATCGATTTTTGGGGGCTTCCCCCTGCTTTCCCTGGTCTCCTCCATTATCATATAAATTAGAGTTGGGATATGCAAATGTGCATTCAAGACAAACCGGCGAGGAGGGGTTCCTGCTCCCTGCTCCCTGCTCCCTGCCAGGGGTTGATTGGGGATGAGATTGCGTCGTGTCGATTATGAGAAACTTCTTTGAATAGATGAAATGGAACAAAAAAATTCCATTCCTTGGCCGTGGAGGGGGGCGGGGCGGCAGAGCGAGGGTAAAGAGCCAGGAAAAGTATTCTCCAAAGAATTTCCGATTAAACTTTTCCTTTCTCCTCACGACTCTTGCTTTTTGGTTGAAAACTCGAAACCCCAAGAACTTCCCTTTTATGCTTTATTCTCTTTTTTTTTTTTAGCTCCTTAAAAAGTTTTTCGTTTTTACTTCCTTATTATATATACATTATATACCCTTTTGGTGAGGCTACATCATTTGATTTGTATTATTTTAATATTTTAAGACTTGATTTTTAGTCCTGTTTATACCCATTGAAGGTGTATCATAAGTTTAGTCAGAAACTAAAGGGTATAAGATATTTATTAGCCATCAAAAGCCGATTCGATTTAGCCAGGTATGTTGCAGGGTATTATAATTTCAGTCTGAAGTGAAGGAGTCGTTTTCGACCCAATAAGCCATATATATTCTTGATCAGAATTAACAGCCATGTCGATCTAGCCATATTTAGGCAAAAACTAAACTAGTACATTCTCAAAAACTTACAAATGATTTTAATTTATAAAATTGTAAATTTGTAATGCTGGTTTCTTAGCCCAATAAGAACTAGCTTTTTCAGGTTCACTGAATTAAATTTAATAAATTTTTGGCTTAGTTATAATCGATATTAATGCAAGGATATATTAGCATGGGCTTCCCAAAGTTGGTTTCCTTTCTTGTTTCTTATATGTATATTAATGTACAAGTATAAAAAGCTATGAGTGTATAAATGTTATAGAAACAATACGTTTAAAAAGGTTTACGTTAATTTGAAATAGGGAAATAGAGGCTAAGGAAAGTGCACATTTTTTAAGAAAAAATTAAGGAAGGAATTCTAAAATGATTAGTTAGGAACGAATTTTAGTTAATTCTTTTATACAAATAAAACTCTAGGGATAGAGGTTATAAAAAGTATAAGTATTTAAAGTAACTACTAAAGGGTATTCAAAGTTGTTGTTGCCAAAGTTCAGATTTTAAAATACTTTCCAAAATTTCCTTTCAATTTTCCGAAATAAATTCTTTATTCTTGGGTTTTTTGTATTTTTTACTTTGTTTTTTTTTTTTTTTTTTTTTGCTTTATGGATAAGCAAAAAGGGGGTTGGCTTTTCTGCGGCCACTTGGCTGCCATTAGACCGCCTTAACCCGGCTGCAGCCCCCCTTTTCCGTTGGTCGCTCGGCCACTTCAGCCTTGTGCCCCCCACCCCATCCCACTCCACGTTCTCAAGCACTTTTTATAAACCAAATTAAATTTATATGCCCCTACAGCTCACCGCCGCCCCGCCAGCCCCTTGGTCCATCTTAACCCCTGTGCGCCAGTGCCTGTCGCTGTGTTGTTTTTTTGTGGGGCAAGCCAATCCCAGGCTCTCGACGCTGTCAACTGCCAATTAGCTGAGCATTTTTCAACATTTTAAATTGTCTTCGCAGAGTGCGTGCCCCTCGGCTCCCCCTCTTCCGAACGGAAGATATTAGGTTCGGAGGATTGGGATTTGGGATTGGCATGGGGCAGGAGGGGATGGGGACTGGCTGCATCACTTGAGTGAGACGTCCACGTCCGAGCGATTCTCTGCTTTTATAACCCCAATAATACCCATTAGGGACGATGGGCGAGGGCATGTCCGATTGTTGGGCCCATAAAACGTCTGCCCTGGGATGTTAAAACGGAATATATTATAATTATATTAAATAAAACACCCGACTTTTGATCAGATTTCATCATTAACATTTTTACATTATTCCCGAATGACTCTACATGAATCCTTAGAAACTTTTTCCAATTTTGAAATGTGAATGAACCAAAAAACAAAAATCTTCCAAATAAATACATATAGAACGTATAGTATATATATATATATTCTTGAGAGAATACAACTAAGTGTGGACTGATGTTGATAAATCTTGATTCCTTTTAAATGTACATTTGCCTATTTTTTACTTCTGAATGTTTTCCAAAGAGATAAATGTAAAAAAGTAAAAATATATAGCATAAATTAGGTGTATGTATAACCAAAAATGCAAATGTTAATTGATCAGAAAACCAAACAAACAACAAAACAACAACATTTTGAACTTAGTAAAACTTAACCATTTTCCAAGTAAAATCGGTACGCTAATAAACTTCTTCCTGATAAGCTAAGATATTTATACAAATACAATAAAAATCAACTAAATTAATATATATAATAATAACAAAAAAAGAAAGGGAAACCGAATATATGGTTTATTATAAAATATCAGATAGATTTACCTATTTTGTTTATTTTCAAGGAAAATGAATCAAATTAATGTAAAACTAATTGCTAAGAACATCTCCTCTTTCATTTTTGGATTTTACTTTTCAAATAAAATGAATTATGTTAACATTAAATGCTCAATTTTAATTGTACTTAAATATAAGTCGCAGTGTAGCTCCAACTGGACTCTGGAATCCGTTATCCAAATGGGAGCACCGCTTCCATTGGATTTCAGGTAGGCAACGCGCGAAGGCAGAGAGGGTAACTCTGATTCGAATCTACTTCGCGCTCTATGCTCTCTTCGGCTCTGTCGCTCTGTGTTTGTTTTAGTCGTTTTTGTTGTTTGGCTGTCAGTTGTGCAGCGCGTGCTTCATTTATCAAAAAGCAATTACAATGTTATTTCGATAAAGATGCTCCAATGCTCCCAATGGACACGCCCACACCCACACCCACACCCACTCACACACACAAGTACAGCCAGTGAACACACAAAAGAAATGAGCGCGCGCTCTCCCGCTCAATAAATGTGAGCGAGGGGGGCTCTGGGGCCGTGGGAGAGAGGGGCACACCTGTCAAATCAAATCATTTGCCAAAAAAGGAACCTCTCTTTACCGTTAACCCCTCTGGTAACCCTTCGGGGATTAACTTCAAGAAATCATTTGTTGTTCAATTTTGTTTTACAAACAAATATTATAGCTTGAATATATTTTTTATAATTTAAAGCACTTGACGTCAAATTTTGTCTTGGTAATTAGTGGAAATAATTCTTGTTGTAGTATATAAAAATATTTAAATATTCACTTGGGATTATTAAAATAAAAAAAGTCCCAATAAATTAAGACCTATTCCAATAAAAATGTTGCACCTTTTGATATTGCTGATTTTCCGAGTGTTCTCCCTTAACCCCCATCCTTCCCCCATTGGCTCTCATCTTAACCCTTGCACCCCCTCAACCAACCTTTTTGACTTTCGTTTTGTAATATAAATTATCAAACAAAGAGAAGCAAAACATAACGGAAAAACGAACAAAACAAAACTTAAAAACAAGCTAAGCAAAAAAGCAAAAATATAGAGTACCTTCAAGCATATGTATTGTATTACAACATGAAGAAGGAGATGGAGATGGAAATGGAGATGAAAAAAAATGAGTAACAACAACAAAAATTATTAATTCTAAGTAGACAAAAGAAGAAAGTGGAAGATGTTGAAGAAGAGGAAGCAGATGAAGCAGCAAAGCAACCAAATAAAATTAGACTACGACTAAAAGGCAAACGAGAAGAGAGAGCAGAAGAGATAACTTTGCTTTGGCGGGATGGATGGGGGTGGAAAGTGGGTGAGGCGGCGAAGGGGGAGGCGTTGGGTAGGAAAAGCGAGCATGTGTTTGTGCCATAAAAGGTTTCTCATTACAATTTTGTTCTTGTTCCCGCTGTTGCCGCTGCCCTTGTTGTTTTGCCTTTTTCTGTGTTTTCTATGTTGTTATTTTTTTTCCTCTGTGTTGTCTTTTTTTTGGCCAAGGGTCGTCGCATCGTTGCACAAAATTACTTTTTTCCTTTCCTCCCACAAGTGCCGGAGTGTGGAGGAGATTGGCCAAGGGAATAGTACAACAAAAGCAGATGCCAGCAACAACAAAGCACTGAGGAAAAAAACTTGAAAGTCGTCTAAAATAAATAATTTGTATACATTGCATTTTTCTTCTAAAAACTAAAAATTGAACTCCCTACAACCAAAGTTTCTCATAATTACTTTAAATTAGCAAAGAAATGTCATCAATCATTGAACAAGTTTCCTTTCAAGTTTAAGCAAACAAACTTAAATTAACTTTTGGTAATACACACACATAAATATGCGCGAAATTACCTCATTATATTATAATGACCATAATTACATACATTATAGCCGAAAAGGATATTTAAAACTTAGCTTGCCGCCATTAAATTACCTTCCAAGCTAATTGGTTTCGTATTTCGCAGGGAGAGAAATTCCGCAATTATTTTGTTCAGTGCAACGGCAGCTGCCCCGAAGGGCGATTTCTGTTCAAGAAAGCAACTGTGGTTCGGGGGAGAGGCGGCAAAGTGGGCGGCAAAAGGCGGCCAAGGCTGGGGCCGGAAAATTGATAAATTTCTGTGGCAAATTTCCACAAATATCAAAAGATTAGAGCAACTTTTCAATTAAGAAATGGAAACTAATCTCAATCATTGCAGCGACAGGCCCCAGTCCCAGATTCTTCCCCCTTTGAGAGCACACACAAGGGAGATACAGTTGAGCGTCCCTAGAAATGACAGTGGATTTTATTTCTTTAATTTTTATACTCATTTTATAGTGAAATTTTAAATTGCCAAAATTTTAAAAATGAAATACTGCTCTGCAGGAAAAAGTGTTGGAATTTCGTGAGAGCTAGAAAGTATACAAAAATAATGTTGCTTGGGACTGTGTAACAAGCTTTACTGTACTTGCACTACACAGAATCCTGTGCTGTAGCCACAGCAGTGGCGCAGCAGAGGCAGAGGCTAAAGCAGAGCAGATGGGGGAGCTGATACCAACACTAATACTTATCCTAGTACTAATACTGATACTGATACTGATGGAGATACTGAATTCGTTTGATTTTGATAGGAAGCAGCGGCATCGATATACTCTCGCACACACGCACACAGATGCCGATGCCGATGCCTATGCTGTTTATAGCCGAAGCACACCCACGTGGGAGTCGGAGTGCGAGTGGTAGCGGCAGCGGGAACGGGGGGAGGCAATGGAGATACTGTGGAGACTGTTAGGGAGGGAGAGGCAAAAGAAACAAGAACAGGTTGCAGGCAACATGTCGGAGTTCGAGTTGGATGCAAGGGATAAGAAGAAGAGCCGCGTATCCAAGTCCACGACAGCTATATCCTTATATCCCACATCCTGCCAATGCGTCGGCGCCTCTGCATCCTCCCCCCTCCATCCCACTGCCACACTCCTTTCCGCCTACCCACTCTCTTTTTTGGCGTGGCACAATTCGCGGGCTCCGCAGCTCACATTTAACCTTACCAAAGGTTACAATACGTCAAGAGAGTGCGCCAGTTGAAGAGAGCAACACCCAAAGGAGCATCGCGTGCGAGAGCGACAGATAAGGCCAAAACGGGGAAAGGAAAGGGGAGCAAACACAACAGCAATGAGCGACAGCTGCAACAGTGATGGCAAAAAAATAATTACAATTGATATTAACGGGTTAATATATATATAATATGGGAATTAATTGATTATGCTTTTATAAATGTATGAAAAACACTT
This sequence comes from Drosophila watanabei, assembly GCA_008042575.1. Classification (NCBI taxonomy): domain Eukaryota; kingdom Metazoa; phylum Arthropoda; class Insecta; order Diptera; family Drosophilidae; genus Drosophila; species Drosophila watanabei. Next base: position 1,740 of record VNJS01006279.1, on the reverse strand, counting down.
AAAGCTTTAATTGTATACATTACACCATGATAATTTTAATAATTAAAGTTGTCACTCAAAAACAAAATCTCTAAGGGATTATCCACAGTTGTAAAAGCGCTAAACTCACAACTGTGCGAGCTGCAAGGACAAACACCGAGAAGGAGAAGGGAGAGTGAGAGTGAGAATGAGAATGAGAAGGGAGCCAGAAGCTGGAAAAGCTGGCGGCACAGCTGACAGCCTTGAGACATCTTGATTCCTAGCATTATCCCATGATGATTTCCATTATTCGCCTACACTTGTTTGCAGAGATTCGCCGGGGATTAGGATTACGATTGCAGGGCAGGATGACGGGGAGTTCGGCAAAGAGAACAGAGAACGAAAGCTGGAATGGCATGTCAGCTCTGTGATTTGAATCTGTCACGTGCATCGATATATTCTGCGTTTACGAGGGAGAGATGGTACTCGGCATTATATATTCGGCAGTTGGTATTCGGTGGCATTTTTGTTGCCTACTTTGGCGGGCTGGAAATGTGGCACTGCATTACAGTTGTTGTCAGAAGAATAGAACTGCAGCTTGAAGTTGCAGCATGAACAGCCGAGTCGATCTAGCATTGTTTGGGCGAAAAAAATCTTAAAAAATTAAAAAAAATAATAATAATTCCTAAAATTTTAAATTCAGTATGCTGATTTGTAAACATATTAAAAAATAGCGCTTAAAAGTTTTCCAAATGTAAACGTATGCATTTTTGGCTTAGTTATAATGATTTTCATGATTAAACTTCGGTTTCCTTGAGTAAGCTTTCTTTTCTGTTGTTCTTCAATTCCCCAAAAATCGCATAATGAATTGTCAGATTCTGAATTCTGAGTAACTTGCGAGCAGAGAGCAGGTGAGCCAAGATTAGCTGATGCACCGCTCAGAGCGATATCTCTATTGAGTGAAAATAATGGCTTGCTCTTAAATAAATTAACGCTACGAGCGATTGATAAGTTTATACTGAAAAAGTTCAAATTGAAGCCTGATTTTTACCTTACAACAACAACAAAATTGTTGTACAACAACAACATTTGTCGTTTAACTCTCTGCTTCTCCATCTATGACACTCTATAACTATCTCTCTTTCTCTCTGATTGTATCGCCAGCTATCTCTCTCTATCTGCACATCTCTGCCTGCCTCTCTCTCTCGCTCTTTCTCTCTCCCTCTCTTTCTTTCACTCACTATCTCCCTTGTTTCTCTCGGTCTCTCTCTTTCCAATATCACTCCCTCTCTCTCGCTATCTCTATTTCTGTCTCTCTCTCACTGCTCTTCTCTGCCCAAGCTGAGACTATAAATAGAGGCACTAAAGTCAAACCTCCTCAGTCTCCCCTCGGGTCCCCTCTTGTTCGGACCTATAGTGGCAGTGATAGCTTTCGATCCCAACAAGATCATATGACTGTTTTAACCAGACGTGGGCACGCCGTGGCTCAATTTACTCACGCTGCTCAAACCGTTATCTTTTTTGGGAGGCGCCAGCAAGTCGTCCTCGCGTCGTCGGTGCTCGCGATCAGCGAACCGTGAAGTTTTACAAAAACAACGACACAGACTTTTGGCGCAGGTAGCAAGCACAACGCCGCGGTCTTAAGTTTGCAACAACACAACCCAAGCGACCGAACTCGCACATCGTACCAAAAACAAGAACAATTTTAAAGGGAACTGCGCGGCTTGTTGTTGTTTTTTTTTTGTCTTGCCGAGCTGCTACCCAAACCGTTAGGTCTCGTGC
>VNJS01006249.1:0-24840 GCA_008042575.1 Drosophila watanabei | reverse complement strand
TGAAAGAATAATTATAGCAAGATGCGAATCAATTCGCCGTCCAAATCTTTCTGCCCGCTCCCAGGGTCGCTGTCCGGCTTTTAACCCTTGGTAGGTGGCCGTTCCGTTGACGTCGGCGTCGGCGGCGCCGTAGTTCTGCAAACCTTGCAGTTCTCACCGTGCTCCAGTTGCACGGCGAGCGGTCATCGTGCCCGGCGGATGTCACCGTGCTGAATAAGCACGGGGTGCGGGGGGCAGGTGGCTCATCAGCCTTCTTGCCGGCCGGTGGATGTCGATGTGCCGAGTCGGCACAAGGTGCGGGGGGAGGGGCGAAGTCGGGCGGTCAGCGCTCCCGTGGCCGGGCGGCGGATGTCGATATGCCGAGTCGGCACGGGGGGCGGGGGAACGGTTGAGTCGGGCGGTCAGCCCTCCACTGTTAACTTATATATAGTGTTGATCAACATGAACAGCCAAGTCGATTTAGTCCCTTAGTTTTGAAGCTATCTAAATAAATCTATATAGAAAACTATATGCAAAGTTTTATTCAGATATCTTTAAAACTGCAAAATGTTTCATACAGATATCTTCAAAACTGAGGTACTAGTTTGCGTAGAAGCGGACAGACGGAAAATACTAGATCAACTCGGATTTGATGCCGATCAAGGATACTATATAGGGTCTAATATGGCTCCTTCACTGCGTTGAAAACTCCTGACTAATAATACCTTTCTCAGAAATAAAAATTTCTATGTGTCACTATGTTTGCTTTATGTCCCTTTTAGCATATTTTCATTTTCAGAATAGCAAACGGCACATTTGTACGGCAAAAACACAAAAAAAATGTAACATTTTCTTTTTCTGAATAGAGTGTAATATACACATATATCGAATGCGCACTGCTTCATACATTGCTTGATATAAATAAAACATTTTTTTTCAAGTACTTTAGCCAAGTGGCCGAAATCCGAGCCAATCTTTATACATTGGCCGGCAAACGAAAAGTGCAAGTGTCAGCATAACTGACAGGAGCGGGCCTCACATGTATGTGAACCCAAGTGTATGTGCATATCACCTCGCGCTCAAGCCTCAGCGAGCATCGCTATAAACATACCTATGAATATTGGCAGCGAAGCTACTAGACATAGCCTTCTGTAGCTCTTAAGATATTTTTTCGAATAATAAGAAACTCTGGAGAGGTTGAAACGGCACCTTCGCTGCTCAATCCAAATAAAGTAACACGAATAAAATTTAAAACCAACACTCTATTATATGGGACCACGGCGTACCAAGGATTAACATCTATTCCTAAATCAACTGTGTTTCGCGAGTAATTAACAAAAGAATTTCATGGCGACCACACAATGATGCAATATTTGATGTAAAAAGAAAACAGAAAATATTTAATGATAAATCAAAGTGCGACAACATTCACCAAAAGTAGTCTAGATCGATCAAAATCAACGGGCAGAGTGAGTAGAGTTGGCAAGCGCGGAGGCATAAAAAAAAGATCAGTAAAAGAATAGAGCATTTTATGTGGCTATTATATCAACGTGCAACTCTACATATATTAGATCAACGACCAGCGGGAAGACCGGCGCCAGCATTGGCCCCGCCTGAGCCCAGAGGCCCCGGACAGCAGCATCAGATACCAAGCGTGGTAGGCACAGCCCGCCACCTGCTCCTTAGGGAAAGCGTCAGCGTAGCCAAACCGACGACTACCAGCTGATGCGGTGGACACCGGTATAGAGAAGCAGCCTGTACAGCCAGCACCGGCACCGTTTAGCGCACCAAGCCAGACCAAGGAAAGGAATCAACTGCGCTTCAAAGAGCGCACACATTTTTTTATACATTGACAGGGTATTATAATTACAATCAGAAGTTTGCAACGCAGTGAAGGAGTCATCTCCGACCCTATATATATATATTATATATATATTCTTGATCAGCATGAACAGCCGAGTCGATCTGGCTATGTCCGTCTGCCTACGCAAACTAGTCCCTCAGTTTCGAAGCTACCTGAATAAACTTTGTAGATAGTCTTCTGTATACTCTCACTCGTATTTATGTCGGAACGAACGAGGAGCGGTAACAAAAACATATAGCTGCCACATAAACGATCTGTAAATTTGTAGAAAAATAATAAATATTACTTCACTGTTTTTTTTAACATATCTTGATCAACTCTCGTTTATGAGCTTTGTGTATCGTTTTAAATTTTTGGATGTAATTTTATAAAAATTTTAGAAAAAAGATTATAACTTTCTTCTACTTTGAGATATATATATTTTTTCACAATTTTATTGTAAATTTAATAAGAATTTGACGAGGTAGAAGATATATATATTTTTTCACAATTTCGTTGTAAATTTCATAAGAATCGGACGAGTATATCATATAGCAACCATCGGTAAATGTGGAGAAAAAGTAAATAAATTTTAAACTGTAAAAATTGTATAAATAAGAAAGTAATTCATATTATATTAGATAGAGATAGATTTTAATACAATTGGAATCTGCAACGGTATAGAAACTTTGGCGTGCCGAAGTAGTTTCCTTTCCTTGTTTCTATTGCACTGCGTTCCAAATTTTTTTTTAAAGCTATGCGAAAAACTTGGCAGAACTTTGAGTAAAACTTAAAAATTCGTATTTTTCCTTATGATGCAATATGAATGGCAAATTAATAAGGAACTTAAATACACTCTAGACGTAAACCCATATAAACAAAATTTTGAAAAAAATGGGTTTTGTAGATAACAAACAATAATCGTAATTGTAATGTATGTTTTGAAACAGGCGGGCTTTCTTCGAGTCACACTCGAAGCGGGTTAAGTTTTCTGGCAACTATCTGCCATCTAAAATACTAATCTGTAGTTTTTAAAGTTATAACGATTTGTCAAATTTTGTCATCACCACTAGAAAGATCTTGAAGAGAGAAAGTTGAGAAAGAAAGAGCTCGTGAAAACTTAATTTAAAAGAACATTGTGAAAATAAAAACTAAGCACTTATGTTTAACCTAAATTCCTTAAATAAGCCGGCTCAACCGGGCATTAACCAAAACATACATACGTGCCAGACAATTGAAGAGTGCAGAAGTGCGGCGTTTTCACACACACATACAGATGTAAAAGATTGCAGTTTGTGGTGAAATTGGCGGAGATAAAAGTTTTGCATGTGTGAGATCATTTAAGACGAGCTGGAAGACGCGCAGAAGAAACGTAGTGCGTCTAATATCGTCAGAGCGGCAGTCTGAGATCGGGCCGGTCACGGAGAACTGAAGTTGGCTGATCTGTGGAAGGCGTTGGGAGCAGCGATGGGCAGAGGCGAGCGGAGCAAGTCAGGAGCGTGAGGTAAGGACTGAAAAGGCAGAGGCGACGTGACGAAATAAGGAGCAGTTGGCGGTAAAACAATTGGCGATCGGATCGTCGTGGAAGAGCACAGGCGGACAATCAGCGACAAGCATAGCGTGGTGGTGAAGTCTGAAGAAATTGGCGGTAAAGCAATTTTTTTCCTATTTTTTCCTTTATTGGTAAAATAATGTCTGCACACCGTTCATGCTACTCCTATCACTTAACAAGCAATTTGTGATGGCGTGAAATGGAAAAAAATATTAGTTTACGCTTCTGCAGAAAGCGAAGTAAAGCAATTGGCGAGCAGATCTTGGCGGCGAAGCAGTTGGCGGTGAAGCAGTCTCGAAAGCAGTGCATCGGAAGGGGTGCAAGGAAATTAAAGCGAGTAAATCTTATTGGAAGCGGCTGGGAAGCAGTGTTAAGTAGACTGTATGTATGAAATTTAAAGTGTGAATTAACTGCAACGTGACCAAGACGTAATCATTGTAACAACATATTGTTATTGTTAAGTTAACATCAATTATAGTATACAATTTCAAAATGCAGCTCGAAGAAATAATGTTAATGAGATGTGACGATTGAATTGAATTTAGTTACAACCGGTAGAAAGCGAAATTTTGCAGGATAGGCTTCTTGGTCATATCGGTATTCAGGATGATGATGAAGATAACTATTCGGAAAAGGTTGAATCTGAACCTACCGCTCTCGATCGTCCTGTGCGAGAAATGCCCACTAGCCGTTCTTTATTCACTCTTAAAGATGTAGAAGGCAGTGTTTCACAATTTACAGGAACAGGTAGTCCAGATGTAGACCATTGGATTCAGGAGCTAGAGAAATGCGCTTTGACAGTTGAGTGGAACCAGCTTCAATTATTTATTTGCTCCAAGCAGTTGCTAAGGGGAGTCGCAAAGGCTTTTATTCGCAGTCAGGTTAATATTCGGAACTGGAATTCGTTGAAGGCGGCATTGTGTAGGGATTTCGCAGTTAATATATCGGCGGCTGAGGTGCATCGCAAGCTAGGTCAGCGGGTGCAAGCATAAGGAGAAACTCTTAAAGCATATTTGTATGGGTTGATGGAAATTGCTTCAACCAAGACGGAGAGAGTTTGATTGAATACTTCGTAAAGGGAGTGCCAGATGCAATGGCGAATAAGATCATGTTATACCAGGCAGATCTGAAGGAGCTGTGAAGTAGTTATTAGACTGGGATGAAGCTCAGTCACGCCTGGATCTCTTTACAGAAAATTTATAAAGATGGGACAATGGGTCTTCGATGCAAGGTGGGCTGACGTGAGACGGAGGTTGTCAGCCACCGGGTTACCAAACAGAAAAACTTTATTTTTGATATTAGCAAAAGAGCGAAAGGTATCCGCGTTAGCGCGTCTAGGGTCTGGGTCTGGGTCTGGCTCATGGCACTCTCCGTGAGGAGACCGAGAGGGATCAATTACGGGACGTTTTCTATATGTTAGGAACTATGCATCCGCCAGGTGGAATCACAATGGGCACTCGCCGAGAAGGTCGTCACTGCTGTCGGCCCAAGCTATGCGGCCGGCTGAGCCTGGCCCCGTACAAGTTTTCTGGATGTAAAAAAATATTTGTTTATCGTTATATGGGTGGGCTTCGGTATTTAAGTCGGGCGGTAAATAAAACTTAATCAAACTTTATTTTTATATATTTTTGGATTTTTATTATTCATTTATTTTTCTCAGTGTATTTCTATTCTTTTTTTTTAAGTTTTTATTTTTTCGAAATTTTCCCAGTGCATGTTTATAATTTTATAAATTTTATTTCCTCACAAATTTTTTCCAGTGTATTTCTATGTTTTTTTTATAAGTTTTCATATTTAATTCGCTAGGTTAGTTTTGGTTACGCAAATGCTTGCGCAAAGTTTGAGGTTAGGTTTACATTCTTAATTGCTCTACTCTATGGCGATACCGCATCGAGTCCCGCCGAAATTTTATGTGCACTTGGCAATGTTGGCCGAACTCCCTGGCAGGCCACCCGTTGCGGCACACACCACTCACCCGTCTCACGCCATGAACACACACACAAGCACCCGACTAGGCCGGCACAAATCCCTCGATGCTCCGCTCCGGCTGGTCTGCGTCAGCCGTCACTCAACGGCTGGGTTCCCGCTAAGTTTGCTTCCTTTGAGGTGGAGGCCGGATGGCCTGCTAGTGTCTCCAAAAACCCGATTTGTTCACTCCTCGCACTAAAGTTTTCTCCGTTTGCAGTGGCACTCGCCAGCTCCGTATTTTCACAAGTTCTCATGGCCTCGCTTCGAAACTTCTAGAAGATTTGTGCATCGCTTTCTCTCGTTCTTTCTTAGGGGGCGTGCCAATTTTCGGGGGTTAATTGCATGGCGTGATCGCATCCTCGCTCGCTCTCTCCTGCATACTTCTTTTGGTCATTTGACCACTGCAGTGCACTGCTCGTGGTGAGTTTCGTAGATACGACTGTGTGTGTGATGATAGTTCGCGGCGGCTTAGCTTAACTATAGTATAGGCTTACAAAGCCTTAAAATTTATTTATATTTAACTTAATCTATTATTATCATCTGCTATTGTTTATATTATTGTTTACATGGCTATTTTCTATTGTTAACATTATTATCGGCTATTATTTACATTATTATTTACATTCTTTTTGTGTTTATATTATTTTATTGGCTTATATTATTATTCTTTTTATTATTGTTTATTATATATTAATTTGTGGGGAGCCGGCAGGTTCCTCACAGAGCAGATCGACGTCTTCAATAAGGTGGTATATCCAAGGGACCTTTCAAAAACGAACATCGTACAGCTGAGACGAAAGAATCAAAAGGTTTGGTTTCAAAATCTGGGTTTGTGCGAAAATGCTTTAAGTGCGGGGATCCGTCCCACTTAAGAAAGGATTGCAAAAAGAGAGACAATTTCAATTGTTATCGTTGTGGACAGCTAGGTCATCGTGCTGCACAATGCAAAAGTGAGGTCTAGGTAAAGCAAGAGATTACTACGAGTACCGTTCACCAGGAGAGCGTAGCCACGAAACCAAAAAGCGAGTTTAGAGCTTCCGGCCTTGAACTAAAAGTAATAACACATTCCGTCATTTAATTTAACTTGTCGACACAGCTGCTTACCTATGCTTGATGCAGCGTGATATTTTCCTCAAGTTAGGCAGCAAACTTCTCACTGGAGGGGAGAAATGCTTGACTGGAATAGGCAAGAGTCAGGTGTTGACGTTTGGAAGTAGAATCCTACCAGTTGAAATAGACAAGACATGGGTTTCAAAGCTATTTTGGGCACAACTATTTCTCCAATGTGGACATGAAAGTTACCAAGGAAGGCACCGAGTTTTTGCGTCGAAATTAATCCAGAACAATCAGCGAGGAGCAGAGCAATATGGATACCGAGTTTTTGCATGAGTTTTGGGGCATGTGCGCAGAACAGGTGGTAGTTTCAGATCAAGTTGATTTGATGCACTTGAATCAATCGCAGATGGTCGAAGTCAAGAGTTTGATTGAGGAGTACGTAGCCGAACGCAATGCAGACGCACCGGTACAAATAAAAATCATTCTTAAGGACGAAATACCCGTCTATCAGCATCCACGGCTTTTACCTGTCTGTGACCAGAGAACAGTGAACGAACAAGTTAAGGAGTGGCTTGCAGAGAAAATCATACAACCGAGCACATCTGAATATGCGTCGCGAGCTCATCGCGACTTTTCTTGTTGTTTACATGGATGATGTAGTTAGACCCAGCCAGGACATTGAAGAAGGACTTGTTAATCTGAAAGAGGTTTTAGAGGTTGCTTCTAGAAACGGTTTGCGTATCAACTGGAGTAAATGCCAAATATTAAAGAGCAGAGTACAGTTTTTGAGCTACATAATCCAAAGCGGAACCATCACACTTGGTCCCGAGAAAATACAAGCCGTTGAAGAATTTCCCGAACAACATGACACGTAAAATTCTAAGGTCTGACGTCTTTCTTCGAAAATTCAATAATGGAAACGCTTCCATTGCCAGGCCTTTGTCAGATTTGCTGAGGGGTGATTCCAAGTAAGAATTCGTAGAGAAAAAAAGATTAGCGTTTGTAAAGTTAAAGACTGCACTCATCAGCGAACCAGTCCTGAAGCTGTACAATCCAAACTTACAAACAAAAATCCACGCAGATGCTTCCAAGTACGGTTTTGGCGCAGTCTTAGAAGACTGATGACAGAAGACAGTTTCTTCCATCCAGATCAATACATGAGCCGCAAGACTTCACCATTTGAGGAGAAATACGATTCGTATGAGCTGGAGCCCTAATTAAGTGGCGTGTTTATGTCTTGGGCACAAAGTTTACAATCGTTACCGACTGTAACGCGTTCAAGATGACGATGAACAAGAAGGAAGTCCCTCTTCGCGTAGCTCGGTGGGCTTTATATTTGCAGGACTTTAACTACATGATTGAGCATCGATCCGGAACCAAAATAAAACATGCCGATGCGCTGAGCTGAGTTTCGTGCTACTTTTTATCAGACTCTGCAACCCATCGTCTGAAGGAAGCTCAACTTAAGGATAAATGGACTCAAGCAGTAAGGAGCCTTGTGGATAAAGATTCTTAGCAGGATTTCTACATCAAAGTCGACATACTTTTCAAAGATTTTTCATGTACCCACGGCTATGAAAAATGGAATAGTTCAAAACGCACACAATCAAGGACATTTTTTTAGTAGGAAAACACAGGATCACATCGAAAAGTCATAGTTCATTTCAAAGTTAAAAGAAAAGACAGAGCGCATAGTCGAAAGTTGCATCAGATGCATAATCGTGAGGTGATCTACCCTTAGTAGCAACCACGACAGTAGCATAGCGACAGAGGCACTGCTTTTACTTCTCTAGCGTTCAAAGAGTATTGCGAGTCGAATAACATTCAGCTTCTGCTTTAGCGACAGGTGTACCGCGCGGAAATGGCCAAGTCGAAAGAATTCACAAGATTGTCGTACCAATGCTTGCAAAGTTGAGTTATGAAACTTCTTTTGCATGGTATAAATATGTTGGAAGAGTTCAACAGATTATCAATAGCACTAGGTCAAGAAGCACGAAGATCACGCCGTTCAAGCTATTGACAGGAGTAGAGATGCGGTAAACCGATTGCCATGAACTGAATGATTTTATGCAGGAGCTTGTAGTCAAAAAGCTGGATGAAGAAAGGGAGAAATATCGAAAAAACAGCCAAAGAGAACATACAAGTGGTGAAAGACGAGAAAAAGAAAGCGTTTAAGTCGAAAATGAAACAAGAACAAGTTTATCGAATCAATGACCAAGTTGCGATTAAGAGAACCCAGTACGGACTCGGCTGAAGCTAAAAGGAAAGTTCTTAGGGCCATACAAGATAATAGCTGTAAAGGGTCATGAAAGATACGAGGTAGAATGCGTGGGATATACAGAGGGACCGTTTAAAACGTCAGCAGTTTCTGAATACATGAAGCCATGGTCAGGTTCATTCGAGGCGAATGATGGGCCAGGAGGGCCGAATGTGGGATTTGAAACAGACGGGTTTCCTTCGCGTTACACTCGAAGTGGGCCAGGCTATCTGGCAACTATCTGCCATCTAAATTACTAATCGGTAGTTTTTAAAGTTATAACGATTGGTCAAATTTCGTCATCACTACTAGAGAGTTCGTGGAGAGGGAAAGTTGAGAAAGAAAGAGCTCGTGAAAACTTATTTTAGAAGTACATTGTGAAACTAAAAACTAAGCACTTATGTTAAACATAAATTCCTTAAATAAACATAGTGAATAATAAATTCCCACAGTAATGTTGGCAAACGTCTTTATATACAAGTGCCTACGTAAAAAGTTTCAAAGTCATACCAATAAATTGGATAAAAATTAAAAAAAAAAATACAGAGAATAAATGAATGTTTTGTTTGCTAATTACAAATATTGTTATCATTATTTTTGCTATTTGTAATAAAATACGTCGTTGGTCGGGCAGCTCAGGGATGGCCAGGATCTGTCGGAGATATTTGTTTGTGTCAGGTGTAGCTGCTGGAAGAGATTTTCGACCCGGGGAATTACTTAGTAATTTTTTTAAGGGCACGTTTATTCAACTTTAGATTTAGAAATGGGTGGAAACTGGATAGCTCGCTCGTTCGTTCTGCTTCTTACGTCAGGATCTGCGTGGCTTGGTGCACTGGACGTTGCGTGTCCCCTCTAGAAGAAACGAAGCCACGAATCGAGCTGTAACAAAAGAACGGTGGGTGGTGACGACCCGATAGTTGTCCGCGGGGTTTACTCGGAAACTTTCGGTCGGCCGCGAGATAATATATCTCGGGAACCTTTCGGTCGGCCACGAGAGTGAGAGAGGAATACCTAGCTCGGGAACATTTCGATCGGCCACGAGGCGAGATTTAACCCGGGAACCTTTCGGCTTTTTTTTTAATTTAAGCTTTTGGCGTTTGTTTTCTCTGCTTCTTTCTTTCTAATTATTTTTATTACTTCTTAATTGTTTACAGACTTCTTATTCTTATTTGTTTCCACGTTTCTTATTTTCATGTTTTCTTTTTCTTATTACTATCTTATTATTAGCCTTTTTTAATGTGCGCGGTACGCGTCAAACCCCCCCCCCCTCTTTTTCGGAATTGACACGCTGTGTTAGGGATACGTAGTTTCCCCGATTCGACGTCACACGCCAGAGTGTTGCTCCGTTCCTCACGAAAAAGCGTAGTTGCATTCCGAGCTTCTTGCCACGAAGTTTGCTGCGTATTTCGTCTCTCGCCGCCTCTGACAGGGTCGCTCCAGCTGGCATTCTCCATCCCTCGTCGCCTGATCCGTCCACGTGCAGCTCGATGATGTCGCGGTCCAGTGATACGACTGCCCGTGCTACTTCCTCCATGGCCTGCGCCGCGGCTTTGGATGTGCTGGCCATGGGTGCGTTCGGCTGTCGCGGTGGGCCAGATGGTGCCTGATCTTGCGACCTTCGCTCTGCTGCTGCCGCTTCATTGCCGCTGGGTCCTCGGCACGTGCGCGATTCTCTTAATCCCTTGTGCTGGCTGGGCCGTGGTTGCCGTTGCCGGTGCTCCACGTGCGCCTTCCTGATCTGCGTCGACTCGCCGCTCCTTAATGCTGCCCATCTTAGCCGGCGCCGAGCGCTTTCTTCCTGTTCCGCCCATTGGTGCCGCCTTCACCAGTTTGGTAGTTGTGCGCGCCGCTGCCATCCTGCAGTGGTTCTATTTAAATTTCCTGGCTGTCCCCTTGAACCGGTGCATCCTCTTGTCAGTAATGGAAGGATAGGGGTTTGTGTTAGTGTTTTTGGTGTGACCATAGTTTAGGGCATGCAGTGTTATGTAGTGTTGGTTTATGTGTTATGTGTAGTGTTGGTTTACGTGTTACGTAAGTATACTGCGGTTTGCTATGTTTAATGTTACGGATTCTTTCGTGATCTTTGTGAATTGGCTGTTGTGTGTTTGATTCTATGAATTGTTTCATGTCCCCGATGTACATATGTATGTTTTCTTTGTTTTTGTGTCTTTAACGTTTACTATGACCGGCGATGTGAATTTTACCACTCTTCATGGTCCGTCGTACTTGGGTGCCAGTTTAGCGTTAAATTTTTTCGCTGCATTCGACAGCCTGTGTGTTTTGCTCTCGTTCAAATATTAACTGTGCTGTGCTATATCTTGTCGACTCTGACGTGCTGCTATTGTATGCCAGCATCATTCTGGGATATGGTCGTCCCAGCTTGTCTGTTCTTCGCCTGATATCTGCGCAATCATAGTTTTAATGGTTCGATTGGTTCGTTCCGTCGGGTTTTCCTGAGACGTGTACGGTGCTGTGAACTGATGTATTATTATCCATCGTTCCATCGCCGTCCTTGTCTTGCCTCCGGTAAACTGAACTCCGTTATTTGATATTAGGACTTTCGGGCCGCCAACCCTCGAAATTACTCTTTTTCTGGGTACCCGTAAGAACGCATCCGCCGTCGCCTGTCGAATCGCTACCAACTCAACCCATTTGGAGAACTTGTTAACAATTACCAGCAATGTGGTGTTTCCGTGCTTTGTTCTCGGCCAAGGCCCCACGAAGTCAACGCATATTGTCTCCCAGAGGGCTTCCGCAACTTTTTTCAGCATCTGTCCCGCTGCCTTTTGCTCTGATACTTTGTACTGTTGGCAGCAACTGCACTCCTTCACAAATATCTTCACGTCCTTCGTTAATCTGGGCCTGCAGTATTTTTTGCTACGCACAACTTCCACGGTTGCCGGTCGCTCGTGTTTCCGCGCTGTTTGTATAGCCTTCCGGCCTCCGGTCGTCTGGATTTTTTTCGATTTCGTGTAGCTTTCCTTTCCTGTACTGGACGTCAAACTGAAACGGTTGTAAGCCTAGAGCTCATCTGGCGACTCGTCCTGACGGGCACGATCAATTTTAACCACGCTAAAGCCATGTGATCGGTCACGATTATGAAATGATAGCCTTCGAGGTATATATTGAATTTTTTGATGCCCCAATATATCGTCAGACACTCTTTTTCTGTTTCGCTATAGTTCCGTTCGATGCTGCTCAATCTTCGGCTTGCGAGTGAGATAACTTGTTCTCCGTTCTCCCCGTCCTGTGTCAATACTGCGCCTATCTCCAAGTCACTGGCGTCCGTTTGCAGCTTGAACCGCCTCGTGAAGTCCAGGCATGACAGTACCGTCGCCTTCATTAGGTTTTATTCGGATTGATCCTCACGTTTGCTCTCTGCAATCTTCTGAACACCTCCTGACGGTTCCATCTCGAGCCCTATTATGGTATCTAATGCCCTTTGGAACGTTGCCGGCGCTATGGTCAGCCCGAACGGCATTACTTTCCACTGAAAGAGGCCACGCCCTGGTACTGTGAACGCGTTATATTGTCGACTATCCGCCTCCATCGGAATCTGTCAGAATCCTGATTTCAGATTTTTGCTTCGCTTAATTGGTCTAAGATGAAGCTCATTCTTGATACTGGGTAGGCGTCTTTCTCGATTTTGTCGTTCAAGAGGCGATAGTCTATATACATTCTCCATTCGTTGTTTTTCTTTTTTACTAACACCATAGGTGCGCTGTATGGGCTGCGTGACGGTTCTATCAGTCACAGGGCCAGTAACTCGTCCACTTGCTCGTTAATGATCGCCTGCTGTTTTGGAATTCGCGGACAATGCCGCTGCATTATCGGCTTGTCATGTTGTTTGTTTGTTTTCGAATACTTGCCTCTGCTTTCCCAGAAGGGCCTGCACTGCTTCGTCGGATGGCTCCTTTTCTATGCTGTCCGTTCTGTCCTCCTGGCGTTGATCTTCCTCGCGTCCTTCGTCCTGCACCTCCACTATCTCCAGTTCCAGGTTCCCGAACCTCAGCGTGCTGCGGGCCACCGCCAGAAAATCCATGCCTTACAAGATTCCTGCTGCGACCCTTCCAGTATCATAAACGATATGACGAACACTCTTCCTCCTAATCCGATCATAGCCTCGAACTTCTCTACGGTTTTCTGCTTCGACCCGTTTGCGAGCGTTATCTCTGTACGGTTTCCTGTCCATCTGCCTTCCTCCCTCAGATCCTGGTATCGACTTCGGCTTATAGCGCTCTAGGACGCCCCTGTGTCTATGATTCCCTTCGTTTGACTCCCGAATCCAATCCATGCCACCACCTAGAATCCGTCACAGCTCAGTTTCTCCATCGGTACTTGCTTGCTTCCTGGTGTCTGAGCCAACAGATTTGTCTGCTCAGACCTCCTGCATTTCCCGGTCCCGTTCTTCAACATTCCGTTGTTCTCGTGGCGTTCCTGCATACCCAGCAAAAAAGCCTCGGCGCATTGCTGCATGTCCGCGCTGCATGACCGGTTTCTCCACACCGCATACAAATCTCTGCCCTTAGTTGCTGCTATCCTGGCTCGCGTTTGTTGCTCCATTAACTTGATGTCTTCTACTTCCTCGGCCAGTTTCAGGAATTCCGTCAGGGTCTGAAACCCGCTCCTAGTATACAGTTTTATCTTGCTTCCAGCGATTTTTAACACTCGATCGAGTTTCTCTTCCTCCGAGAGTTTTGTGAAGCGAATCAGCTTCCTTAGCCCCATCGCGTACTCTCTTGGTGGTTCGGTCTCTCTGTGTCTCAGCTGCAATATCTGGGTCTCTAACTGCTCTTCGTATCTCGGAGGCAGGAAGTATTCCAACAGCTCTTTCGTTAGTTGCTTCCATGAACAAATCCTGGACGGTGTTGTGTTCTACCAATCGCTGGCTATCCCCTCCAGGATGAACGGCATCGTCTTGACGAGCTGGTCCTTTTTTTATTTATTTATTTATTTTTTTATTTTTGTTACGCGCGAGTCCCAACTATTCCCACCTCCCGCCCAACCGACCGAGGGGCGCAGCCGTGTGACGTACGGCATGAAACGCGTTCTAGATAGACGCGAGAGAATGAAAGTAAAGGAAAGTACGAGGAGAATTAAATTTTACTAAGATACTACATACTACATACGAGCTATTTCTACAAGCAATAGGGTTTTAAGTTTAGGAAGGCTATCACTTCCATCAATAAAATCAAAGAGGCGGTTGTTATCTGCGCATAAAACCCTAAAGGGTTCATGCACTTCAAACTCCCTCCTACAGTGACCAATAACTAAGGGGATAAGGATCTAGATGTTAGTCGCGGTACATGGAAATTGAGCTGACCTAGCAGATAAGAGCTCTCCACGTCTCCACGAATTAGCTTATGTAGAAAGATGACGCCAAGCATCGTTCTACGGTTAGCTAGCGAAGGAAGGTTAATTAATAGAAGTCTACTAGATTAAGACGGTAATCTTTGGTCGTCATCCCAGGATAAGCCACGTAGGGCAAACAGCAAAAAACTTTTTTGGACGGACTCAATCCGGTTAATATGGACTCCAAAACTGGGACTCCAAACGTAAGAACCATATTCCAAAATGGGCCGAACAAGTGAGGTTTGGATTTGTTAACCATGCAGAAAATATGTTCAGAGAACGAAAGTTTAGGATCAAGGCGGACTCCTAGATCATCGACAAGAGTTATTCTTTCCAAAAAGCAATCATTAAGCATACAAGTGGCATACTGGGGAGTGACACGTGAAAATGTCATCAGTTTGCACTTGGAGCTGTTGTGATGTAATAAGTTAGCACGGCACCATGCCTGAAAATTGTTAAGATCCGTCCTTATACTGCAGGCATAGTTTAACATCGTGAGCGTACATAAGCACACGAGAGTTGGTTAAAACTCTCGGAAGGTCATTGATGAACAATGTAAATAGCAGTGGGCCAAGATGGCTACCTTGTGGGACGACAGATGTGACACTAAGGAATTTGAAGAGCATTTTTAAACAGAACCTTTTGAGTTCTGTGAGACAAATAACTCAAAATCCATTCAAGCAGATCAACCGGAAACCCAATTAGGTCGAGTTTCCTTACGAGAAGAGAATGGTTAACCGAGTCAAAGGCTTTACTGAAGCCCGTGTAAATCACATCGGTTTGAAGGTTGCGTTTGAAACCTCTAATAACAAATGAGGTAAGTTCCAGCAGATTTGTAGTAGTTGATCTACGCCTCTTAAATCCATGCTAACATGGGGAAATGACGGATCTGCACAAGTGCTGCAAGTGAGGAGTTATTACATTCTCGAAGAGTTTCGGTATAGCCGATAACTTTGAGATGCCCCTATAGTTACAGGCATCCGTTTTGCTACCTTTTTTGTGGAGAGGAATAATAAGGGATTCCTTTCAAATGAGGGCAAATTCGGAGGTTTCTAAAGATAAGGTAAACAATTTTAGATGGGGGTTGCACAGAGCTTTCGCGCAATACCTAAGCACGCATACCCGTATTCCATCGGGACCCGGTGAATATACTGGCTTAACGCGTTGAAGATCCAGACCTAGCGTGCTTTTGTTCAAGATAAGACTGAAGATTAAATTTGAACAGGGCATAGAGTAAGCATATGTCTGGTTGAAATTGGTAAAGGGAGAATAGGTAGTTTTAAAAAACTCAGCAAATA
Organism: Drosophila watanabei; assembly: GCA_008042575.1. Classification (NCBI taxonomy): domain Eukaryota; kingdom Metazoa; phylum Arthropoda; class Insecta; order Diptera; family Drosophilidae; genus Drosophila; species Drosophila watanabei. The sequence goes on along the minus strand of VNJS01006249.1, from coordinate 9,535 downwards.
GATCGGCAATAGCCTGATCTGAGTTTGCTGTGGAGTTATTAAATGAAAGCGGGGAAGGATATAAATTAAGAGCCAGAGAGTTTATATTTATTATAAAGCCTAGACTTACCATTTTTTTGGCGTGTCAGCTCCCTACTAAACCAAGGTGGTTTACTAGAGACCAACGGATAAGTCACCGGAACACAAGATAAAAAGAAGGAGTTCATGGCACTGTAAAAAATGTAAACGGCAGCTGCCATGTCAGTGCACATGTAAAAATTTGACCAATTAAATTCCGCTATTAACGTGTTAAGCTTGTGAAAGTCAGCTTTACGAAAACATCGATCTTTATCGACTAATCGATTAGACTTCACCTTTACAACAGTGCCCGTTTCGATAGTCACATCGAAAGTAGGATGGTAAGGATCTTTAGGCAGCGTCAGTGGAGAGACTCTGTTTAAGTTTAAACCTGCAGGATCAGAGACAAAGCAGAGATCTAGTAGGCGGCTTAAAGAATTAAAGACATGGTTAACTTGAGACAAAGATAAGTCAAGCAAGCCATCTATAAGGTCATGCTGTGCCGCGGTCTGAAGGACATTTGACACACCATCTGATGACCAACGCGCTCCAGGAATATTGAAGTCGCCTAAAGTCACTAGTTGGTCTCTATCTGAAAGTCTATTGGAAACGGCCTGAATTGCCGAAAGGTGTTTCCAATAGATAGGCTCTTCAGCAGATGGAGGGACATAAGAGCATGTAATATATATAAAACTACGTGGAAACGATAGTTTTACACAAATAAACTCACAATCGGTCAAATCGTCGAGAACCACCAGCTCAGAGATAAGGGAAGAGTCAACAGCAATTAAGACTCTACCTCCTCGCTGGGAAAGACGGTCCAATCTATAAATTGTGTACTTACCTGGAAAAATTTCGGAGCTGAGTATCTCCGGCTTTAACCAGGTTTCAGTAAACACAATTACCTGGGATGCGAAGTAAAAACTATCAGAGTACAATTTGGGGAGCTTGCTGCGTAAGCCCCTAGTATTCTGATAGGAAAGTAGGAGGGAAGTAATTAGTTTTTTGCAGCTGAAGTGGAGAAAATATTCGAACTGGTCTCATTTGTTTGCGCAGGCTTGGGATGTCGTACTCCCACAGACTGTTTTTTCTTTTTTTTGCCTCGTATTCTTTAACTACGACGTGCTCGGGCCAGAAGTCACCAGAGCAAATCGTGTCAAAGAACTTGAGTTGGACACTTATCTTGAAAGATGAGATGTCCCTGGCGTAAGAAAATTTAAACTTTTCCACCTTTGTATTTTCGGCTTGTGTTTTGCCGTGTAAATAGGCAAGTACATCATCAGATACGAGATCAGGGGCAAGCTGCGAAGCAAATATTGTTTTCGATGGTGGAACAGCAGTGAGGGTCTTCGGTAAAACAAAGCTACCAACTACGGCCGGTAATCCGAGCCTCATTTGACCCTGGGTATTTTTTATTATGGAAGTCTGCGGTGTCAAGGGTAGGGACACCGCAGCGGATCGGGAACCTTGCGGTCAGCCACAAGAGCAAGAGAAAATATCCCGCGAACCTTTCGGTCAACCGAAAAAGCGAAAGAAAAATATCTCGGGAACCTTTCGGTCGGCCACGAGATAGACGTAGCCGGGGGGAAGGCGGGTTAGGGGGAGAGGGAACTACTACGAGAGCTAACTACTATGTATCAGCCAACCAGATAAAAAGACCCGGTTTAGCCAGAAAAAAAGACTTCGCTGCTGACTACTTGGATGCGTGCTACTAGGTAGGCTTACCTCACCCGATCGCTGACGGCTGCTAAGTGAAGTTTTCACCGGCTGCGGTCCGTCCTATATAGCGGCCTGTCGGGTTTCAGTGTGCCTGTCCTAATATCTGGCGTTTGCCCCTTTCGCTCCTGTCCCTAGCGCCTTCTCCCCGCAGTGTGCCCGTTTGCGCGAGTTACTATAAGTAACGTCGTGATCGAGTGGATAAGTGTCCCAAAGATGTACCAGATTCAAATAAAATCAAACGCAGTTGCTTATGGTTTGAAAGTCAAAATCAGAGTGTTTTATTATAAGTTTCGGTGGCTTCGCTAAGGCTCGGCCCATACCCTAAGAAATGCTGTGTAAGCATTTCTGTACAACGGTTTGTATTTGTATATGTGTGTAGTTGTCTGTATGTCGATATGCTGAGTGCAATGCTCTATATATCCAGCTAAGTCAGGCCGGATGTCGATGTGCCGACTAGCTGGATTTCGTGATGCCGGTGGAGCGGGGGGCACTGCCGGTATCTCCTACCCCCCAGATTGGAGCAACGGCCATAAGGATGGGATAGTCGCCGTGACAACAGGAGAAGCAGTTAGGTGTGGGGTCCAGATGACGACTTTGGAGTTTTTCTTCCACCAGGTGATGATCAGGGTGAGTGCCAACAAGCCCATGGTACTGTATATAAATGTTGCATGTTTTTGTGTGATCTGTTTAGTGAAAGTAATCTAGTTTCCCAGGTCGATGTTTCGTTAGTGTATTCCGTGAAGGGTTATGGTTTGGGTTTTGCGATTAATTGGTACATCTTTAAGCGGAGGTAGAAATATTTCTAAGTGTTTCGTTCTCGTGGTCTCTGGGCTTGTAAGATGATGTTGGCCCCACAAGTAGTGTTCATGGGGATGTCTTTTGCATTAAATATAAAGATGTGTCCTTCTTCTGGTTCGAAAATACCCGTAGTATTGTCGGTCTCGTATACGTTACAAGCTTCTGGTATATCTTTGTTTAGTAAATTGTTTAGACATTTATTTGGGATGGAGGATGTGTTAACATTTCTTGGCTTCCTGCAGAACATTATTTTATCTATCGTTGGTCATTTTGTTTCAAATTCCTTAGTAGACTATCGTTATGAGCCACGAAGTTTGGTGTTTTGACGAAATGGTTACTTTTGTTAGGTAGAGGTATAACTCTATAAAATTTATATTTTTCTTCCTCGAGGATCGGAACCTGATTTTTAAATACAATGTGTTTTTTGTCTACAATGGTTTGTAACTGGACAATAGAGAATATGTCCTCTATTAAATTAAGGTGTATATTTTGTTCTGAGAAGGTGTTTTTAATTTTTTCCAATTCGTTTTTGTCAAATTTGGTGTTCGCAAGGGCCAATATCGTCCGGCCCTTGCGAACACCAAACTTACTTCAATATTGCCGATCAAGTTAATTAAGATGTCTCTATCAAAGGATATTCTATTTATGTACTGTAAAGTTCTCAAATTATTATGTTCGTCATCTATTTCTTTATAAATTAAATTTTGAAAGTTGTTGAAAAATTGTTTTATATTCTGTTGCTCTTTGTTAATATGGTCCGTTACATTCGTGAACCTGATTAATATTTCGCGATTTATGTCATTCTGACCCCTTGTTTCTGTACTAAATTTTTTTTTATTTGTTTCGATAAAGTTTAGTCTCTTAAAAATTTCTTCTGCATCTGTCTGATTCATGTTGACTGAGATTCCTTTTATAATCGAACCTAGGCCGTTTATTAGGCCTCTTTTGGCTCTATTTTGTGGCATAGTATTACTTAATTTGCAAGTTGGATGGTCGCCAATGGTTGTGAACCATTGACTTTGTGGATGTTAATGTAAGCTTTTGCATTTAACCACCTAGGGAAAGGAAGGAACTGAGGGGATATTGTGGGTGAGATGAGTTGTGAAATGAATAGTTTATGGGGAAGGTAAGGGTAGTTCGTTGGTGTAAGTAGGTGAATTGGAATTGGATTGCTCATTCCGCATTAAAATAGGACATTTTTTTACGAATCTCCTTATTTTTGCCTTATGGAGATTTTGTTGTTGTAAAAGTCGTATGTTTGTTTGCTACAACTTTATGTTTTGAAAATCTAGGTGTTATCTTATTCCTTCTATTTTCCTTACGGAAAACTAAGTCGTCTTGATTAAGTGGGACTGTTTCTTCTCTTTCTTGATTTGCCCTGTCTATTCTGGTCTGTGCCGTGTTATTTAGTAGTTGTTCTATTTGCGGATAAAGTTGTTGTTGATACTAGTTTAGTTTCTGTAAGTAGTCAAATCTGTCGTTATAATATATTGTTCTATCAAAGATATATGTTCTTCTTGTGAATAATTCGAATGGAGTAAGGTTGGTAGTTAAATGAGTAGCGTCATTATGTCGCGTCATTATGTCATTATTGTTTCGGTAATAATGGTTTCATGTTCTGATGAGAGTTGTCGTTCCTTTCTTGTCGTTAGGATTATTCGAAAAATTTCTGTTAGCGTAGAGTGGAGACGTTCAACTGGGGAATTACTAGACGACTGTTGAAAAGATGTAACGTGGGAAGAGGTATTGTATTGAGTGAGAAAGTCTTGGAACATGCTTCCCGAGAATTCTGCACCCTGGTCAGAAATGAGTTTTGAGGGAATGCCGAATTGAGAAAAGAATGTTTTCAAGGCTTTGATTACACATATAGAATTCCTGTTTGTTAGCACGTATGCTTGTGCGAATTTCGAGAATTTGTCTATTATAGTGAGATGTAGATTATGATTGATGGTGTAAATATCGATATGGAGTGTGTCTAAAGTCTTTTTAGGTAGCGATAATTAGTATCGATCTAGTATCTGGCAACGTTATCCAAATGACAGTTGATAAGTCCCCAGCTGGTGAATATCGAATCGCAACTCGCTTAAGGGTTCTTCAGGTTCCCAACATCTGGCTTCGATCTTTTCTATTGGAGTTCGTCAAGCTGATAAGGTCGATCCCGTCTTAGCAGAGATAAGACCCAGAAAAAACATAATTGAGAGAGTACAATTACATATGCTCCCGACTTTAATCCAACTTTTATTTTGGCATCGCTCTTAAAAGGCCACAAACAAACGCCAAATAACGAGCTGCCGAAGATTGCCGTGTCGGCAAGATAATTATTTAAAATCAATTTTTCCAAAAAAAGAAGAGATTTATAACAACCTTGCGCACGTGTAGGTCACGGCGTTTCTTTTACCTGTAACAACACGGCGAAAAATCACTAGACAATCGAGCTCCGAAAAAAAAGGAAGCACTGGGTAAATATATATCTCAAGGCAATATTGCCCCAAAAACAAATTCATTTATTTCTTATAGCTACACGAGGAAACAGATCAGATTTGCAAGCGCCGTCCAAAAAGGCGTCGGGAGTAGGCTATCTCTGCTGGGGAAAATTATTTGGAGATCGCAGAATAATTTGACGAGAAAATCAACAAAAAGAGAAACAGAATTAAAATGTAAAATACGGTGCAGACTACTGAAGTATAAAAATCATGAAATATAATGAAATACGAGAAACGACAAGCTTAAAATTATATAATACCATAATACTAACATTTTAAACACACGAACAGTGAACATGTAAAAACTTAAGCTAAGTAAAAACCCAAAACCAACACAAAACAAAAAAATGAAAGGAAAACCATGCAAACTAGTGTAAAAACATATATATACCACAACATTCTTAAAATAACTGACCGTAGAGTTAAAACAATGTCTAAAAATCATTTCTATAAAAAAAAATTATTAAATAAATTATGTGTAAATAAAGATCAGAAACGAAAATAAAGTTTAAAATAGGCATGTAAAAACAATGACAGTGGTAGTGATACGTATATGCAGTTGATATGATAATGAAACAAAAAAAAAAAAAAAACAGTAGCTTTGCAAATCAATAAGAACAATCGCACACTGAAAGAAAAAGTTTCGTTGCAAAATGAGGTACACCATTAACTCAATAATAAAAAAATATATAAAATATATAATAAATATATTAATAATAATATAATAATAATAATATTAAATAGTGAGAAAGTTAAATAAATAAATAAATATGGAACTTAACTTGAAATAAACATTAAACAAAATCATATCCATTCATAAATATTCCTCATGTAAAAATAAAATAGTACATTTATATTTTTAATTTCTAATTAATTACTAATACACACCAACACCGCATCGACAAGAAGGCCTTCTTCGAGAATCCAAAAGTGGGTGAGTGAAAACACAAAACATAAGCCTAGTTGCAAACATCTTAATCATCTCGCCCAGTGTAAAGCCAGATTACCTAAGATAATGTTTATCAGCCGCTCTTGCCATTTGATTTTTCTTGCCGATTCCTCTTTCTAGTATAATTCGAGTTTTGACATCGTAATTGTAAAGCTTTTCTAATGTAACGTAAACCTTGACTCGCTACACTGTGAAAAAAACCACTTTAATTGCATTTACATATTTTTCTATTTTCAGCAATCGAAACTAATTTCTTTCAATTATGCGAGTTATCTTCTTAAAGCAAAACGCGCAACAAAAATTAAAATTAAATTAAATTAATTAATTAAATTAAATTAAGGATTAAAAAAAAATGTAATTTAATAAAATAGTTAATAATTATTCACAATTAGTTAAAGTATCACACTACCACTACTAATGTTTTTCAAACAAACAAAAGATTAGCCTGAAACTTAAATAAGTTAATATGAGTAAATAAATAATAAATAATTTTATTTGGTAATCCATAAATTTGATAAAAACTACATACAAATAAGTTAAGTCATAAAGAGCAAAGAAATCGATAAATCGTTACAGTAAGCACTAAAATTTAAAGGACACGCATGAAGAGAAATAATTCTGTGTATATTGTTAATTACAAAAATGTACACTGAAAGAAACCGGATCCGAGAAAAGGAAAAAATTCTGAAAACTTGTTTAACTATTAAAAATTATTGATATTAAGATGAATTTCTAAGTTTTCACGTATTTATGGCATGAGAGAATAACTAAAAGATGCACACTTAAATAAAATTGGGGTCTTCAGCAAACATTAACATGAAGGCTATGGTTGGTAGGGTAATGATATTGGGAGTGGCGTGCAACACCTAAGACCACCTCTACATGTTTTCATTTGTGTAGCTTCATTTAGTTTCGAGTTGTTGTTTATTTTTATATATAAAAAAAAATGAGACAATTGTTTTTGCGCGTTGTCTTCGAATGAGGATCGTCTCATTATGTAGATTCAGAAGGGACTCTATAATAAAAACCTTTGGCGTAGCGATCCTTATACACAGCAAAAAACCCCCCCGCATCTCCCGCTAGAGCTAGGAATCAATGGGTCCCGCTCAGCTGTTGATTGAGGGTCGACAAGCCTGAATGTGGCTAACACTCTGGGATAGTATCGAGAACCAGGATTCCCAGTAAATATTTTTCGTGTTCAACGGCGTAACTACGCCACAGGCTTTAGGATTGTTGCTAACAATCTGCTAGTGATTGTTACATCGAAATTAGGTTCCGTTGTGATTCTGCGTATTTTATTTGTAAAAGGGACTAAAGTTGCTATGGAGGATTGATTCCCAATTTTGAAGATCGTTTGTATGCTGTATGTGTTTAAAGGTTGGGTCGAGATAGGTATTGTGTTAACTTGCTCTATTATATTTAGACTGGGTTCGATTATACTAAGTGCATCTGCTACTGCGTTCTGAGGTCGTTTCTTATAAGTTATCTCGAAGTCGTAGGAGGCCAGAGTTGCTTTCCAGCGTAAAAATTTTAAATTTTGGGTTTTGTAACCAAATTAAGGGTTTGTGGTCCGTGACAATTTTAAACTTCCTACAAAATAGGTAAGGTCTAAAATGTCCGACCGCCCAGATTATAGCAAGCATCTCTTTCTCGACGGTTGAATACCTTGTTTCTGTGTCTGAGAGAGTCGTGCTAGCGAACGGTACCGGTTTATCATTGCTTTCTGGTCCTTGTGGAAGGACTGCTCCTATGGCGAAAATGCTAAGGTCTGTTGTAAGTGTGAATTGTTTTTCGAAATCTGGGTATTGGAGTATAGGTTGATTACAGAGTAGTATTTTAGACAATTCGAAGGATTTTACAAATTCTTGGTCTATTATTAAAACAGCTTTTTTTCCTTCTAGTTGTTGTGTTATAGGTTTTTTTTGACTTAGCGAAGTCTTTTATAAACTTTCTGTAGTATCCTAATAGTCCTAAGAAATATTTAATTGCCTTGGAATTTATGGGACACAGAAAGTTTTTAATAGCTTCTATTTTGTTGGGATTTGGCTTCACTCCATCTTGAGTGACCATATGACCAAGAAAATCTATCTCCTTATGTAAGAAATTACATTTGGATGGTTGCATCTTAAGGTTAGCACTTTCTAGTATTTGGAAGACAGCTTTTAAATCAGCAATCTGTTCTACTAATGATGGGGAAAAACTATTATATCATCTAGATAAACCAAACAGTTGTTGCCAATCAATTCTCCCAAGACGTTGTCCATCACCCTTTCGAATGTAGCCAGAGCGTTTTCAAAACCAAAAAGCATTTTAGTAAATTCGTAATGACCGTTTTCAACGGAAAATGCTGTTTTTTGTGCGCCTTTACGATTCATCTCTATTTGGTGGAATCCACTTGCGAGGTCAAGAGTCGTGAAGTATTTGGTTTTCACTACTTTGTTCAAAATGTCGTTTATATTAGGGATTGGATATTTATCCGAAATCGTTTTGTCGTTGAGTTTGCGAAAGTCTATGACTAATCTCCATTTCTGGTTTCCGTCGTGGTCGACTTTTTTAGGTACCACCCATACTGGTGAACTCCAGGGTGAGTGGCTATTTTTAATAATTTTTTCGTCTAACATTTTCGTTACCTGTCTACGCACTTCTTCCTTGTGTGCAAAAGGATAACGATATGTTTTTGTGTAAATGGGTATGGAGTCTGTTGTGGGGATATTGTGCTTCACAGCATTTGTGAAGAAGAGTGTGCAGAAGGTTCGGAGTACGACTTTCTCTTCTGAGTTAAGGAGATCCGTTCGAATTGGCTCTTCGTCTTTTGCGTTTTTAAGTAGGGCGTATGTTTTCATTGAATAAGAAAAAAAAAAAGTTTTCAGCTTGGAATTTAGAAATTTCGAGGGGTTTCTCCAGGTAGAATATTTGGTCCTGATCTGAATTTTTCTAATAATCCTGTATTATTTTGTGCAGTATTTAAGCCTCCAGTAATGGATATGTTGTCCCGGATTTTTGTAGTTGAAATCTAATCAAATGAAATCTATACATGTGCACTGACATGGCGGATGCCATGGACATTTTGTACAATGCCATGAATTAATTTTTTACTACATGGGTTCCGTTATCCATCAATCTCGAATAAGCCTCCTTGGTTTACTAAAGAGTTGAGTCGCCTTAAGAATATAAAATCTAGACTGTATGCTAAATTTAGACGCACCTGCTCTCCTACTGCACTTTCAGCTTATTTAACAGCTCGGACAAACTTCACCGTTCTGAACGCGCAGTGTTATAAAAACTATTTGACTCGCTGCAGGGCTCAGTTCTCACAGGACCCTAAGCGATTTTTAATTTTGTTAACACTAAACGTAAGCCCCAGAATCATCCTTCCTCCCTTTCGTTTGAAAATACGACCGCAAATAATGATCAGGCAATAGCCGATCTATTTGCGCAGTTTTTTCAAACAACATATTCAAATTTCACGGATTAAAATCAGACATATTCTTACAGCATGCCCAAGTCGAACCTTATTTTCAGTCCTAGT
>VNJS01006235.1:0-25348 GCA_008042575.1 Drosophila watanabei | reverse complement strand
ACAAGTGCGAGCAAGATGACTATATGGCATTTTTAATACATTGCCCAATGTATTGACAATACATTAACCGCGAAGTTCGATAGATCTGCATAAAATACACTAGACACTAGATTTGGACCGATAACTATATACTGCTTTAATGAGCAAAATTTTAATTGAAAAGTATATTATATATATATATATATATATATATATTGTGTCTTTCGAGGTCCTAATGAAGTAACTAAAAAATGAGAACTGCATTACTGTGTCATAGCGCCATGAACAAAACAAAAATAAGCCATATACACCTAAAGATTATAAATTTTGAGGTGGTTATATGTAACTATAAAAATATTTAAGAATTTTAGAAAAATATCTTTAAACTCAGTCTGGAAATGCAATATTTGTATGTCTTAAGTCAAAATATTTAGAAGAACATAGTCTAAAAGTCAATTTACTCAAAATCTCTTAATAAACTATTGAAATAGTTGTCAAATCCTCAGGACCCTTGAATGACACAATATAAGAACAACATAATAAATACATTTACCCTCATTAAATTCGATTTTTCCTCTATAGTCCTTTAATATTATTATAAACATCAAAGAGAATCACATACCTAGACAAAATTCCACAAAATAATCTGCTTAGTGTGCCCTAAAAATCTGTGATCCCAAGTTCAATAATTCCATTAAGCGCATAATCAATATTCTGCCACCACTTATATTACCGCCCCTTGTGCTACTAATCTAGCCAAGTGTGAATTTAATTATGCCCCTGGGCCCAGAACAAACATACAGGAACCACAAAACGGTCTACGGCGTAAGGTTGTCGCAATGAATTGCGTAAAATATGCCGAAACTCCCTGGCAAATTGCCAATGAGACAATTTAGTTACGACAGAGAGCGGAGTGAACTGGATTAATGCATTTAGATACAGTCGTAAAAGATTTCCGTCAACTTATAAGTCGAAGGAAATAGAAATAATAAGTGTTAGGGCCGCAGAATGTGTCTGAAAGATTTATGGCGACAGCTTTAATTGATCGCAAAATGATCGAATTCATTTGATTTCAGTAATTGATTGAAAAGCTTGTGAACAGAAATCTATGGAAATATTCAATTAGAAGCAATTCATTGGAATGCTATGGAAGTCTAAACTATTTGGGATTTGAAGCTGTGCTTTTTTTTTGTGATTGTTAAAAGTGGTCTTTAAACTCCAGGAAAGTTATTTAAAAACTTTTCACAATTTAATTAACCGCGAAAATACAGCAACCTTTACTTCTGTTAATTACCCTAATGAATTCCACAACTTCTGCAACAAATCTTGTTATGAGTTCCCTTTGTACTGTCAGGTTTCCCATCGGACCCGTTAAAAAAACGACATAAAAAGGACCGCTTAGTTTGGATCTTTTCTTTTACGCTCTTAATTTAAACTCGATTTCTTAAGACGCTTTGTTTTAAGGAAAAATTCTCCGATCTTTTCACTCTCGCTCTCTCTTTCAGTTTACATGTTTTACTCAGTAGCGAACGAGTCTTCTCTCTCCAATTACAACTGAGGAACATCACGAGAGAAAGAGTATTTCTGCTTATTATAAGATTAAAATATTGTAGTGTTATTTGCTCTCTTGAAACGTATGTCTTTAATGAAAGATATTTAGCAATCTACGTCGTGTGCATTTGATTTCACTCTCACTCTCTTTATCTTCCTCGCCTTGCCTGCAATATACAAGAAAATCAGCATTAATAGCTTAAAAGTTCCGCTCAGAAGCGAACGAGAGAGTGTTTTTCCGTGTTTCTCTTTTCTGTTACAGCTAAGCAAAATAAAAAGACTTATAGGGGTTCAGATAAATATAAGATTAAAGAAACATTTACAATTATTCAATATCCAAACAATATAATGTAATACTTAACATCTTTTAAAATCAAGAATAACCCAACAGACAAAGACATGCATTAAATATTTTTCAGAGCAAAATAATAAATGTGAAAATTATGTGCTAAACCAGTTGCTGTCCTTACGAAAAACATTGAGCAATGTCCATGTTGTACTTCCAATCCCAGGCCTGTATTATGTGTGCCAACCACCTCGGGATGATGTTAGAACTTGCGAACCATTTGAAATGAAATATTCATTATTATTGTTGTTCCGTGCAGCAGCAGCATATGGGAAGGATCCCATGTGCGACGAGGAGGAGGACTACCTCTACCTGAGGCAAAGGCGAGTACTTACCCAAATGATTTATAAATATGCTCATTTAATGCGCTAAAAGCCGGGCCGACTTCACATGGGAAAGTGTAATCAAGGTACTAACGCCCTTGTGTGTGGTTTCCTCCTTTTTTTTTTGTCCAAGCCGAGCGTAGCTTCCACTAAACTTGTGCGCCAAGGGGCTCTAATTATTGTAATTGGAGTTTTCGGGCTTAAACCGCACAATCACATAAATTATGGGGGACGACGATGATAGCTCCAAGATAACTTTCAGGTGGGAATCATATGTTAATTGTTTTCGGAGCAAAGTCTCCATTTCGGTGGTTACCTTTACCTTACCTCTCTCATGTGGGCATACATATAAATCTCCAGAGTGGGTTCCCAAAGTGTTCTCAACCAATCTCAACCCTCTCCGGAAGCATGTCCTTGCTGGCTGGCTTTCTTGCTTTCCTGCTTTCCTGCTTTCCTGCTTTCATCCCTGCTTGCTTTCTGCTTCGTCTGCTTATCTTATCGCCCATTCATTATGGGAATTACACAGACGGCGACTCTTTTGGGAGACATTCGTGAAAATTGGCAATTTTTTCATTGGAAATCGGAAACTTTTTCAAGCGGCGAAAAGCAGATAAAGGTAACAGAGGCAGCAGCAGTAACAAAGGCCACAGATTTGCCAATCGGTTTTCATTGAATTCTTCAAAAGGCGGCCAGGAAAATGCAAGCAAGCAGCAATCCCGACATCCGTGTCAGCGAGAAACCCAATATAATCTCTTATTTTTTCCTTTGTCTTCTCGGGTCCGAAAAATGTGTCCAAAAGGTTCGAACTCCGCCCGGTCGACGGGCATTTTTCATTTTAAAGACATTTTGACATTTATTTTTCGGGAAGGGAATTGGTCGGATTAGAAACGCTCGAAACGCAGCGGTCGGCCTCTGTTGTCCCCGGGGGGAAGGTCGACCTTTGACCTTGGCCAGTTGATTAGCATTGGGATTGGGCGAGGGCATTCGCTTCCATTTAACGCCGGCTAAAAGTCATTGGGAATTGTAAAAAGTAGCAAGTAAAACGACTCGAACGATTTGTTTCGCATAAATTAGGTTTCTATTTCTCCGCTTGATTTGTTTTTAAAGTAGAAAAGCGATTATACAAAATATTTACACTCGGGTTTTATCTTAGCTTAGGGGCTAGTTAAATAACTATATATATTCGTATATCTTGCATATATATATCGATTCTGAATCGCTGTCTTATATCCTCCTATTGTTCTTTAATACAATTCAACATCACTTGGTAAATCTACAAATATTTATGTTTATATTCCCATTTTATAAGGTATATATATATATTTACAGAGCGCCGCTAGCACTCGGATGGATGAATAACACTTGCCGGGGCGAAGGGGAAGCCACCACCACCACCTGGCATTCAGGGGTAGATTCTCCCCCCTCCTGGCCACCGTAATTAGAGGGCGAGGAATTGGTTCTGGTCGCGAGCTCTCTGGCCGGACAACGAACAAAAAAGGGTAACGTTAATGAATAACTAAAACAAGGTCTTTAAAAATTAATTAGAGCTACGTGGGGTTGTCTGTCCTGCATCTCCTCCTGCTCCTTCACCTCCCTCACTTGCTCTTGAGGGAAGCTGGGGCAGCTCCGTTGCTGGTGGCCGCCGTCTGATGCCGTGCAGCTCCACCGTTGCCACTGCCACTGCCGCCGCTGCCTCCCTTGGCCTGTGGCGCTGTGGCACCAGCCGTTAGCTTACCGGCGGGCACTGGCGATGTCTTGGGACTGGCTGCTTGCGGTGCAATTCCTCCCGGACTGGGCAGTGTCACGGTGGGCAGCATAGGCATTACGGGCTTGGGCTCACCCTCTGCCGGACCTGCGCCACTGGCGCTGGCTGCACTCTTTAGCTTCTGCAGGTAGTCGTTGAACACCTCGTTGCCGGCACGCTGCATCCGCGAGAGCTGCTCCATCAGATACGCCTGGTGGTAGTTGTACATCGCCGGGGACATGTGACCCATCTGGGCCAAGTTGAACATCATGTTTGACTGATTGGCGGCGGACGCCGCCTGGGCTGCCTGAGCCACCTGCGCCCGCATCAGGTTCTCCTTGATGAAGTTGCTCAGATCCAGTTGGCCGGAGGCTGCAGCAGCGGCAGCGGCACTGGCGCTGGAGGCAATACCCAGCGGGGTACTCAAACCGGGCAGACTGGGCAGGCCGGGATGTCCCAGCATTTTGCCCACAGATGGCAGTGATGGTGTCGGCGGTGGTGGTGTGGGATTCTTCGATGCCTTCTTTCCCTGATGCTGCTGCTGGTGCTGGTGCTGTTGATTCTTCTGCGGTGGGCTGAGCTTCTGCTGCTGTTGCTGCTGCTGCTTCTGTTGGAGGCCCGGCTGCGCGGCAGTGGCTCCCGCATTGGGTGACTTCTTGCTGGGCGCCACCTTCTTGCAAGGAGCAGTGGGATTTTGTGGTGCACTGAAGGGAAAGCCAGGAGCCAGCGTGGGCAACTTGGGCGCCAGCTCGGCATTCTGTCGCGGCAGGATGGGCCGGAATTTCTTGGCCGCCGATGGATCACCGTTCTGGCTGGCAGCCCCAGAGTTGGCTCCACCCGCAGCTCCGCCCTTGGGCGACTTATTCTCACTGGCCGTGGGCGAGTGGCTGCCCATTTGGGCGGCATTGCGCTTCTCCGGACTCGGCGTCTTCTTGTCCGCCTGCGTGGGCGTCAACACGGGCTTCAGGGGAGTGGCCTTGGCGGGCGGAGGCGGCGATGTCTTCGGGGGAGTGATTACACGTGGAGCACTGGGCGGTGGGGGCGTTGTGGAGGCCACTTGTGGCAGCTGTGGCGGCGTCATGCGCGACATGAGATGCTGGGGCGAGGGAATCGCCTTCGAGGGCGGCGGTGGCGGCAGCTTCATGGCCAGAGGAGCTGGTGCTGCAGCCACTGGACCGGGCGACTGACGCTTCTGTTGCGCCTCCTTGGCCTGCTCCGCTGGCGACTGGTCGGGCAGCTTGACGATCTCAATGTAGTTATTAACCGGACTCTTGTGCTTGGGATGCTGGCCATTGTTCGGCGACGAGGGATCCCCATTGTCCCGCGAAATGGTGATGGACAGCGACGAGGGAATGTTGATGTTGCACGAGTTGAGCAGCGACTTGACCTTCACCTGCTGCTTCTCTGGAGCATCCTCACTGGGACTGGCGCTGCGTTGAAACAGATTGCCGTTGCCGTTGCCATTGCCAGAAGCTGCTCCTGCTGCTCCCTGCTGCGAAGATGCACCGCCTCCTTGCGCCGGATTGGTGTTCTGATCCGATTTCGTGGGCGGCGAGGGAAACAGACCCGATAGCGAGCCCGCCCCACTGCCTCCGCCCAGCATGTTCTGCAGGTAGCCAGCGGCCGAGGCTCCTCCGTTGCCAGTTCCCGAATTGGCCACCGCCGTGGGCTTCGGGGTGTACTTGTAGGTGGGCATCGTGGGTATATTGTAGCTGGGCACGTACTGCGGCGAGCTGGGCGAGTAGATGGGCGAGTTGGGGGTGTACATGGGCGTGCGGCAGCCGGGAGGCGCCTCCTTGCCCTTGGACTTGCTGGCATTGAACAGAGCCAGGTTCAGATAGTTGTTGGAGCTGTTGTTGTTGCTGCCTCCCTTATTGTTACTCAGGCTGGGCATCTGCTTGCCAAGGTTACGGTTGCCCTGCGAGGAGGGAGCAGGGGATGCTACTCCTCCGTTTACAGGCGCTGGCGGTGGTCCCATCTTGGTTACTTCGCTCTTGGGCCCATAGACATGCGCCTTCTGTGGATTGGCACCTCCTGAACCTCCGCCAATCGATTTGATTTCGGTGCCCGCGTCCTTGAGCAACCTGTTCACATCGTTTGGTATATTGGCAAAGGGATTCGGACGCGATGCCTTGGGCAGAATGGGCTGATAGCGCTTGGCAATGGGCGTCCGGTTGCCAGGGGCAGACATCTGCATGCCGGCATGGTGGTGCATCGGCGAGGGCGGTGGCGTTGGCGTTGCAAATTGAGCTGCTGGCTGGAGCTTGCGGGGGGCCAGCATCGGTGGCTTTGAGGGCGGCGGCATCAGCGGCTTCTCCACCTTGGGCGTGGCTGCAGTTGGCGAGTTGCCATTGGTCGAGGGCAGTCGTATCTTGAAGTCCTCGCGCGGCAGTGGCGGCGATAGCTTTGGCTTCTTCGACACTGCCTTCACTGGCTCCTTGCTCTTGCGCTTCGACGAGGCTATAGACTTGGGCGGCATGCAGCTGGGCGGCTTCATTAGCATGCTGTCCTCCAGGTTACCCTTGGATTTCGGCGACGATTGCTGCTGCTGCTGCTGCTGCTGTTGCTGGAGTGCAGATGAAGGCGGGGTTATGGCTCGACTGTTGGTCATCCTCTCCGGCGACTCCACCTTCACCTTGATGGGCGTCAGGGCAAAGGACTTGAGGAACTCCGACTTGGGATCCTCCAAGAAGGCCCCGCTGGTGACGCGCGGACTCAGCGTGCTCACGCCACTGGGACTGAGGATGCGTTCCGTGCGAATGGTCAGGGGTGGCACTGTCAGCGGGCTGGGACTCTTGCGCTTGCGCTCCCCACTGGAAGACGAGGATCCGGAGGAGGCGGAAGTGCTCGGTGAGGATTTTGGGCTGCTGCCGTCTTTGTCCTTCTTTTTGGAACGCGACTCCTTCTCCGGCTTCAGCGGCTTGACTATCTCCCGGCGCTCGGGATCGGACATATTGATTATGGTCACGCTGTTCTGCTTGGACAGATCGATCTTCAGCTTGATATTGGGCTCCGAGGGGGAGGAGGGAACGGGCGTTGGGGGAGAGTTCTTGGCAGAGTGCTTGGAGCTCGCCTGCGGCGAGTGGCTCTTCTCGCGCTTCTCCAGCATACTCCGGTTGAGCACAAGCTTGAGGGGCTCCGTTTTGGGCGTTGGCGTGGGCGGCGTTGCCTCCTCTACCTCTTTGATCACTTCCTGCTGTTCCAGCTTAATGGGAGCTGCTTGAACAGGCTTTGGCTCCACCTGCACAGGAGTAGCTTCCACCTGCATAGGCTCTTCTACCTTCTCCACCAGCTTCTCCAGTTTCAAGGGCAGAACACGACGAGGAGGAGCTGGCTTCACCAGGGGCTGTGGCGACTCATATACGCGATAGTAGAACCGCATGGGCGCATCCCGCTTCCACGTGTAGATGTAGGCAATGTCCATGAGTGTGTAGTAATCCAGCAGGACGATTGTCTTGACCTTGTACATAATATCGATGCTGAACCGCTGGGCATCGATCTCGAACTTGTCGTAGACGAACTTCTTGAGGTGGCTCACCCGGCACATGGCCGGGCATTGGAGGTAACGGGGACGGAGGGTGTCCATCACTTCCGATTCAGACTCTGCTTTGAGTTCACTATAGAAGAGAAGGAGGAAAATGAGGAGAAATTAAGGATTAGTTGAAGTAAAGAACTTTATGTTTAAGATAGTTTTGTAGTATAATTTTAGATACTTTTTTGAGAGAGTTAGTGCTGATACATACCCCAATTCCGCGTACTCCAAGGACAGCGACATATCATCCGAGGGGCTAAAGATTAGATGCTCTGTGTCATCGCCCCGTTGCTCGGGAGTGGCCAAAGCCGCATCCTCCGGCCGATCCTTGTAGAAGGCCCTTTTGCGCATCAGCTCCCGCTCGTACAAGCCCGGCACGAGCTTATAGACAATCGCCTGGAGCGTGGTGTCCGATCTGCAAGATAAGGAGAAGAGGAAGCCAATGGATTAGGAAAAGACCATTTTAGGGGTTGGGTTTAGATTGAACTGGAAGCATGCCCAGCGAAATGGAAACGAGACAAAGTGGGAACAAACAAAAAAAAAAAAAAGTCACCGGTAGCGCAGCGGATGAGGACACACAGAAGCCAGAGTAGTCACCGTCGTGTCGTCGGGACAGGACTTCCTTGGCGCGGAAATGAGGAACACAAGGGGCGCAAGGCGTCCTTACAAATTAGGCGGCAGATGCAATTTTCTATTGCTTCAATGGCACGCAACAAATATATAAAGAAAACAGGCAAGCCAAGGGCAGGGGAGGGGAGCAACAACTGCTCCTTGGCATGCGCTGGTGACGATGATAGTGGTGGATGTGGGTAGTAGTGCCTGCTGGTGGTGATGGTGGTGGTTTGCCCCAGACACTCACAGAGACACAGCCATCAGTACCTCCGAGAGCACAAACTCAGCGCCTTAAGACCTCTTTAAGAACATCTCCGTGCCGCAGGCAGTCGCCAGGCGCTCACTTCAATCATTTTCAACCAAAATAACCAAACGAAACGGAACGCGAAGCCCGACAACCGAAAAAAGGTCTTTCTTGAATAGAACCAAGAGATGATGGAGAGAGAAAAAAAAAAGAGTCAGGGCGGTAAATAAACATGTATATAAGACTCAAGAAAAGGGCAAAGCATCCGGAGAGTAGGGATCTGGGAACGGCGGCGGCTCTCATTTACATAGAGAAGTCTTGCCTGCCCCTCAGGCTATAAATTTATCGATCATTCGCCGCGAGCGAGCGGAAAAATGTGCTATCTCTAATAGATCTTTATAACAGGGATCAATATTAATTAAACCATGAAGGGGGAGCGATATAAATAAAGGGAATAGCTATATAAACAGCATAACAGATGCCAAATAACGTCAACTAGATACTTTTTGGAACTTTTTTGTTACAAAGATCGTATCGTTTTGTGTTGTATATTATTAAGAAGGTTAAGTCCACTTTAAACTAATTAAAACATACATTTTGTATAATTTAAGAAGTTTCCTTGATATAACAGGATAAGTTTTAGAACTCGATTGTTTTCAGGAACGTCTGCGCAACATGTAACATAAATTTTAATTGAAACTATTATTTTAAGTTCCTATGATGATATAAATAACAATTTTAAACCAAATTTAACCTTTATTTTAAACAATTTTCACGTTCCTTTGATATTTATAAAGTTTATAGTTATGTTAATTGTTCAGGAAACATTCAAAACTTCCAACCAGACATTATTTTGAACCCTTTATGCATTTTTTTCGACTCCCCTCAACTTATCTGTGCAACTTAATTTAGAGCTACAACTTTTCAGCTCATCTTATCCGCCAATCAATGACAAAAAACCCGTTTTTCTTTCTTAACAAACTTAATTTATATATTTTTAGTCAAGCCAACTTTTTATTCGCTGCTCTTGTCTCTGTGGCTCTTTTTAACTACTCCTACCGCTCTCCAAAGGATTGAAGTGAAGGAGTCTTAAAAAAAAGGGATTCCCAACAGAAGCTGTCACTGCTTTCTCGCTCGCTCCCTCGCAGCTCTTGCAAGTCAGTTGTTGTTTTATTGTATTTTTGTAGTTGCTTCTCCTCTCGTTCATTATTATTAAGGCTGTATTGTTATTGTTGTTCTTGTCAGCTGCTTGCCAGTCAGACATCGTTTTGGCCGTCGGCGAATTCGAGGCAGCCAGCGAACGAACGAGCACAGGACAGGACCCGCCCGTTAATTATGCCAGCCGCACTTGGATTTGCTTTCAGCTTTTCTTGGAAATGTGCGTGTGCAGTTCCTTCTTTTATTTTCACTTAATTTCTTTCCTCTTTTATTTTCTTTCGCTTCTTTTTTTTCAGTTTTATATCAGATGATTTTTGGGGACTGTTGAGCAATATGGCCGGCCCCTGACACACATCCACAAAGGACAGTCAGCCGAGTCAAGTAAAAACTTTTTGCTTTAGTTTATTTTACTTTATTTTATTTGTTTATCTTATATTTTTTTTTTGCGATTCTTTATTCTCTGTGTGCGTTTGTTTACCTTTGTAAAGACCAAGCTTAAAAGAGCAGAGTTTTCTTTTGTGTTCTTTTCCCCTTCCGCTTTCTTGTTTCGCCTCTTCTCTTCTTTTTGTGGGTTAAACAATAAACTTTTGCAATAAATTTAATTGGAGACTCGAGACTACTACCACCACTACTACTACTACTAACAACAACAACAATATTACTAAAAATGCATGGAAAACACAGCCAGCGGCGCACAAAAGCCACTTGTTGTTTATTGTATTTTTGCCCCCCGCCAGATTCCCTCTATATCTGAAGATCTCCGATTTTACACAAAGAATAAAATTTTAGGTGTTCTAAGGAAGAGGTCTTCTAATCTTTGGATATACTTTAATACTAGGACTAGTATTTTGCAGAAGAATAAACCCTTTATAAGGCCTTTGTAATGGAGAGATAGTATCGTTAGTGTGCAACCAAAACTACAGAAAAAACTTTCCTGATGTTTTTAAAACTCTATTGGAAATGGGTTCGGGTTTAATTTATCTTCTGTTAGCGAAGATTTCTTTCACTATGCGTTCCGAAGCCTTAATATGTAATAAATAAACATTTTAGAACAATATTTCTAAATCTAATAGAAAATTTTCAGAGCCCATTCCTGTAGTTTCCAATTTCAATGGTTTTTATATAACTTTTCCCTTAAATCATTGCAAAAGAAGTTTAAAAATTTGAAAATTTCTTATTTTAAAACAAACTTTCTCCTAAAAATATATACAAAATCGGTTACTACCAAATTTCAACTTGTAAAACATTGTTTTTATATGAATGTTTGCTATAAATTCTTATTTTACCATTGCCTAAACCTTTCAACTTTACTACCCTACTATAAATGATTAATTTTTCACTTATTTGCATATTATCCAACTCTGTAAATGTAAATTTTTCCCTGTGTAATCCTGAACCCTGTCGAATCATGAGGCGAGCCACTACCACTTCACACCATTTGGCCAGCAAGCTGGCAAGCAAGCAAGCAGACCGAACCGAACCAAACCGAAGCCGAAAAGGTTCATTCATTCACATTCACCTGCTCTTCATTTGCTCAGCCCACGATGATATAGCCGCTCTTTGAATTTGTATTCATTATCTCTTTCTGTGTGTGCCAGAGATTACAACGTGCGCCACGTGATGGAGATGGTAATGGTGGATCAGGGCAACGGGTGCCCGGCGGGTGGCTCTTTTCTATGCGGATGCCAGCAAAGTCTCCCATTAAAGTTGTGTGCGCGAGGGCCCAGGGCTTAAATAGATATATATATATATATATATTCGCTGGTTCAGCTCTCCGAACAGGAGACGTGTTTTTCATTACGCCCAGCGAAATGAAACGAATTGGAACGTGCCACAGCGACGAGGACTCCGACGACGACGACGACGAGTGGCAGTTAGATATACGAGTAAACGAGTAATCGTATTCCCCAAAAGAAAATGCTGCCCCGTCAAATAAAGTTAACCACTGGCAAAACTTTTACTCCATGCCCCAAGAAGGTGCACAGGCGGGGAGGCTTGCTGTCTTCCTCATCTCCGTCACTTTACTCTCGGGCCAAAGGTTTTTTGATCAACTTTGGCAAGTCCTCCTCCTAAAACTCAAACCACAATTACCAAGAACCATCGCCGAAGCCGCCACAAACCACCAAAAAATGCCAAAAGTTGTGTGTGGTCCTCCTCCAAAGAGTAAAAGAAACATTTAAGACCAAAACTACTTGGGTAGAGTTCGACAGGAGTTCTTCCTGAACCTTCTGTACCTTCCTTTCCTCGCCTTTCCCCCTGGGGAAAATCAATCTCCCAGCGAAAACTAAAACAAAATTGCTGCCGTAAGAGTGAGTCCCCAAATTTCCGTGACGCTTTGTGTTCTGTGGGCGGGAAAATTGACTTTGGGGGGGGAGGAAATAAATTGCAAAAGCATTTAATCTTGTACTGATTTTCTCATTATATTAGCCAGGCCCAGACACCATCTAATAAAAAGCTTTAAAAGCCTCACTTTTACAAAAGAAATTGGTAAGATTAATTGGTAAAGTAAGCCGATTTCTCTTTCTTTTTGAAATGGTATTTAAAAACCAATTAAAATGAACTTGGTTCTTAAATTTTGGGCAAATAATATATAAAATATAGGTATGGTATACCCAGATTTGCAATAATTTCTTATATTTCCAACTGATTAAACCCATTTGTTGTTGATTAATGGCCAGTCTTTTGTACAGCGAAATCTTGTTCGCTTTCCATAAAGCTTTTCAGCAAATAAAATATTCAATAGGCCCATTTCGTGAACAGCTTAAATGGTGTACAGACGTCCGGGTTTCTCCATCTCCCATCCGGCATTCCCATTAAAGATCCTGAGATACATCTCTGGCTTGTTGTTCCCTTCGAGAGACACAGACAGAGAAACGACGAATCGCAGTCTGAAGCACCTTCAGTAACTCAAACTCGCATTATGTATCTATCATCTAATCGCTTCTTGTCAAAGACAGACGATGAGGATGATGATGACGCTGACGCTGACGCTGATGCTGATGCTGATGGCGGTGGCAGTGACGATTCCGTGGGTTACTTGGTACTATTACGTATCTGTAAAGGGCTCTTGCGTACTCACTTGATGTTCGGCTTGGCGTTGTTGATGACCATCTCGCAGCGCGGGCAGAATCGCTCCTTTCTCAGGTGATTAATGAGGCAACTGTGGCAGACTGAAAATGGTAGAAAAAATATATAAATTAGAGGGCTTTGCGAACCGAGCATTGATATGTACGTACGTACTACGTGCAGGCAAATTACGATGTACTTTCGACATAAATAAATTCAACAGCTTTCAATGATTCGAATATTTATGCAAAGCCACCCAACCACCCGGCACCCCACCCTCTAGCAGAAAGAGGAAACGCAATCAAACCACCCACGTACCCAACGTACCCAACAAAATAAAAAAAACAGACCCAAAGGCAGCGGCCAGGAGCCAAGGGGGGAAGGAAAAGGCATTAAACCCAAACAGAACACAGGGAAAAACGAGTGAATAAAAAAAAAAGTACTGCAAAAAGTTGTTTTGACTTTAATGTCAATGCCAGTGTCTGTCTGTCGCTGCTGCTGCTGCTGCCGCCGCCGCTGCTCCACTTCACCCCCGTCAAAGTCCTGCCACGCTACAACTGTCACCCAGAGCTGGCGGAGACCCCGAGGGGAGATGCAGGAGTACTAGAGCACAGGATAGGAAAGGACAGACTGCTGCTGCTGCTGCTGGGGGTCGCACAGCCAGTCAGTCCAAGCTGGCCTCGCCGCCTGTTACGCTTGTCCGTCAGTTTTGCTCCAATGCCGAAATAATAATAATAAAAAAAAAAAGTATGGAGGGAGGAGAAGAAAACAAAAACAAGAAAAATAAAAGGAAAAATTCGCACAGAGCAAATTCTGGGTATTGGGCGGGCGCCTTTTGTGGGGTGGTGGCGTGAGCAGGCCAGCAAAAAAAATTCTTGTACTGCCCGCCAAATGGCCTCGAATGGAGGGAGAGCATACAGTGCCCAGTGTGCCCAGCATTATGCAGGAGATGTGCAGTAGCATCAGGACACTGAGAGAATTATATTTGAGATTAATAGAGCATTATTAAGCATGTATTTGTGTAATATATGCTAATATTATTATAGTTTAAAATTCAGAAAAATCATTAGTTTGTGTAGATTCTTGGTACTACTAATAACTTTTAAGATTTCATTGAAGATTTAGATTTAAATTATTGTCTTTATCTATTAAAAATGTCCAAAACACTATCTATTATCTATCTTTAAAATCTTGAAATAAATAGATATTATATTTTTATTTATATTTTGTGTTTAAAACAGCAGTATAAACTAAATTTTACCTAGAAAACAAATATTTATTTATGGAACCGTTATAAAACAAGCCTTAAATTTAACACTTTATAAATGAATAAAACGATGCTCTATCAATTCCAATTACCAATTATAAAGTCAGCTCTTCCTTCAACCCAACAACCCCAATTACATGATGAATATACCCTCATATTGAATTTAATTTTCTCGCAGTGATTCGAGCACACGTTGCTGGAAGGCAGCTGTTGCTGCCACACAGTCCGGTTTCGCTTTGGTTTGCTTTTGCTTTTGCTTTTGCTGTTGCTGTTGCCATTTGGTGTTGGTATTGGCTTTGGCCTGGGTCCCAGTGGCGGCAGCAGCAGTGCCAGGTCCGGTCGGTCACCGGTCGGTCCAGTCAGTCGCCAGCAAACAGCACAGTCCCTTCCCCCGCCGTCCGGTTTTGGCTTGGTTCGGTTCGTTTGACAGTTAGATGGGACTCCCGGGTGCTCTACATACAACAAGCTGGCATGTATCTGTGCCTGGGGTTTCTGTCCCTGGGCCGCCAACAGATTTAAATGAGCCTGACCAAATGTATCTTACTGTCCATTATCAACACATTGGTTTGCTAGATTTACGGACAACAACACAGAAACAGAAACAGGAACAGGAACAAGCACAAAAAATGCAAAGGAGCTAGTGGGGAGCTGAAGGGAAATTAACCTTAAAAGGGGGAAACTTTTAATGTCTGACTCTTCGGCTGTGGTGATGTACGACCGCATTCGCTAGTTTTATGGCAATTATTCTTTTTGCACACAGAATGCTAATGTCGTGTTAATATCTATGTATGTCGTCGATAAGCCCCGAGATCATCTCTCGCTCGGATTCTCCCCCTGCCAACAACACACAGTTCTCAACAGTTTCTCAATCAATCGGGCTAAGTACTTCGTGGCCGGGGCCATTAATGTGCCCACAAACTTATCGCACCCGGCAACATCTGCGTGTCGTCTGTGGCCCTTCCTGCTCTTCCTGCTCCTCCTCCTACTCCACCTTCTTCTTCTTCTCATCCCTGAAGCGCACATAACTCATCGCGTCTAGGCAATTTTGCGGAACTGCTAGACAGCAGGAGGCTGGGTGAGAGGGCTGTTGTGCTGGGAAGGGTGGGGTTGGGTAGTACTATGATGCCCTAGTCGGCACTTGGCATTCTAATTAAGGCAAAGCGATTAGACGCTGCAACTAAGCCGAGGCTGTGAACAGTGAATGAAGTTTACAGGATAAACCTTGAGCCTACATAAAATTTAATGTGAAGCAGAGAAGGAATTTCAAGTTGGAAGTCTGACCACAAAAATGTAAACATTGTTAAGTTGAAATAAAAGTTATTGATGATAAGATAACTTCATAAAATGTAGCTTTAATTTAAGTTTTTCTTTAAGAGATTTAAAAATGTCAAACTACATTTGTTCTTTTACATTTTTCCATCTCAAATCCAATTTTAAAGAAATTCAAAGCTAAAGACTGCAATTCCATTTGCATAATCTCTCAATCGAGCAAAGAACATTACAAGTTCATATAATGGAGGCAAAAGTTTTCAGTACTAAATGTTCGACTTGTCAGCTAGTTGAAAGGTTATTGACTTGCCCAAACTACAAGATGCAAGATACATTTTTGATGCGAAATATATATACTTACAGGAGTGCAGGCACTCGACGATGGTGGTGGCATTGATCAGATAGCCCTGGCACAGGTGACAGATGATGTGCGGATTAACTGCCGTCAGCAGTACGGGGCGTGGCCTTGAAGTTGTGGCCAAATCGGAAGTCGTTGTCGCCGTTGCTGTCGCCTCCTGCTGCTGCTCCTCCTCCAACTTCTCCTCGTCACCATTGCTGCTAGCCTCCTCAGACGCCGCTCTGGTCGTAGACCAGGATGAAGACGATGAGGTGGAGGAGGAGGACGAGAAGCAGGATGAGGAGGTGGCCTCAACGGATTCTACAGCGGCGGCTGAGGCAGCAGTAGCACTCGTGGCCGGTGGCGTTGATTCCTTCTTGATGTTTCTTTTTTCTAATATTGTTTTTGCCGCCTTGCCGCTGGTGGCAAGTTGTGCTGCTGTTGCTGTTGCTGTTGCCGTTGTTGCTAATGTGTTTTCACTTTTTACTTTAATGCTGCTGGCAGCAAAAAGTTGCTGTTGCTGTTGCTGCTGCTGCTGCTTGTGCATTTTATCAACATTAGTTGGTGTTGCTGTTTTCTGAGACAAAGCCAGCTTTTTGCCATTGCTATTTGCATTGCTGACAGCGCCGCTTTTGGCCGCTTTTGTAGCCGTCGCTGCCGCTGTTGCTGCTGCGGCAGTTGTTGTTGTCGCCGCTGCTGGCAATATTGCTTTCGACTCTGGCGTCATCATAGTAATAATACTACTCTCGCTTTTGTTTTTCGCACAAGCGTCAGTCGTCAATCTGCGAAATAGATAAAAGAAGAAGTTGAAATTAAATGCGAATAAAGCCGAGCATGCTGGAAAATAGAAAATGGAAATGGAAATGAGCAGAGCCAGTCAAGAGAGTGTTGTGTTGAAGATTATAAATAAATCAGTGGCTGAGCGCTGGAAAGCAATAAGCTGTGCTATATGTTGCTATAGGGGAAAAGCTTTAAGCTTCGCTCGCCCGCCTGCAGCTCACAAAAGAATGGGGAGCGGAGCCGAGCGGCGCCGGCAAAGGGAAAAACATTTTCTGGGAAAACTTTAAGTGTTAATGAACTCGCTGGGATCGTGTTTTTGTCTGTGTTTCTTTAGTGCAATCTTTTTTTTTCTTGATTCTTTGTGCTCTGTGTATATATTTTGCAAAATAAAAATATAAATAACTGAGAACTACCTTTAAGGTAATGTAAATTAAGGTACCCAAAAATCCTTCGTTTTGTATTCGTAAAAAATATGTTTTTAATAATATACAAAATTTTAATTTCAGAGAGAAGAATATGCTGAAGAATTAAACATATATTTTCAAGTGGATTTATTTTACATTTCTTTAAAAATAAACATTAAAATTGTGTTATAATTATTTCTAAGTAAAGGTACAAAGATATCTTTGTAAATGTCAGAGAAACGAAAATGTTGAACCGAATCCTATATTTTCAAGTTGATTTAATAATTATTTCTAGTCAATAAAAACCTTCAAATAATATTAAATCCTTCATATTTTTACAACTTTTACCTCCCCTTAAATTTCTTTACCCTTACTTGAAATCTTAAATAGACAACAAATTCAATGGTTAAATAGATGCATTAATATTTGAAGACCCAGACAAATTCCAGACTGTCATAACCAGAGTTCAAATCTGCATTTAAAGCTTCTGGGACTTGAGCACAATACAATACAGAAAAGAAAGGAGCATAAAACAATCTGGCAGCTATTATATGCAATCAGTCGATGGATGTGCGGGGCCTGCGATAATGGATGTTGTAGTTGCCATGGGAATGCCTACGTCGAATATATATTGAAATCCACAGCACTCGGGGGAGCAGCACAGCCAGGAAAAGAGTTGAGCATGGGCAAGGGGTTCGGGTTCGGGTTTGGGTCTGAGTTTGGGGGTGGTGTTTTGCTTTGTTTCGAAGGAGCGCAGTGGAGTGGAGTTAACCAGAGATGCCTCTGGAAGAGGGCGGGAAAATGTGTATTTCAAACAATTTCAAGTTGTTTTTGCATCAACGCGCCAGTTTAAAAAGTCAAGGTACAAACAGAAAACTTTTCCGAAAAACTTTTTCAAACTCCATGCAGGGAAATATGATGGCATTATGGAGAAAATGAATGAATGGACATGCGAGAGGGCAGAATAAGAGAGCACTGAGAGAAAAAGAGAAGAGATGACGATATTTAATCACACAGAAACAAAGTACAAATAGATTTGTTGGGTAAATTGCTTTTATAAAAATTAAATATGTACCAAAATATTATTTTACTCTATTCGTATATAAATTTGATTTTTCTTATCTAAACAAATAAAATCCCTATTTTTAAATTTATATATTTAGCGTTCATGTTCTTGTATAAATTCTAAATTCAAAATAATTTAATTATTTTTAAATTGTGTCTTCGAAAATTTGAAACATATTTATTCTATTAATTTCAGAAAATATTATTTCTTATTTTCCAATAAATACGCTGGTTGACCTTTACTTTTCATAAATTCCCTTGCATAACATAGATTTTTCCGCGTGTAGGCGAAAAACTGCGCCGCAGAAGGCTCTTTAAATCCTTTTTACATCACATTTAAGTGTTGTTCTCCCTGCCTCCTTCCGACACACCTTCTGCTTCTGCCACTCCACATCACCATCCACCTCTCTCCTTAACCCTTTTCCTTGTGATCCCATTCCCATGGTCGCAGAGATTCTCGCGCGCAAAAAAATAAATGCGAGGAGTACCAACATAAAAAGGATAATAAAAAAAAACCAGCGGAATTTCTCATTTAAATGTGTGTGTGAGTGCGTGTGGAGAGATGCCAGGGGAAGTTAAACGAAGAGGGACAAAAGAGACGAAACATAACGCGACTGTGACAAGCCAGCGAAAATTTGTAGAATGCAGAGGAGAATGCTTTATCTCCTCTTTCACACACAGACACACACTAGCGCACTCACTTTCATTCAAGAAAAGAAGTACATAATAAACATAAAAAGAAAACGAGGAAGCAGCAAAACAAAGTCGAGGCGAATCACACACACACATTCTCGCATTCTCGCTCCCCTTTCAATTGTCGTGTGTCCAATCGAAATTCTCACTTGTTGGGGAATGGGGCAATCAAGGAGGAGAGAGATGGGAGAAAGGCATAAGCGGGGAATGGGGAGATGTGTGGGGAGAGAGCGCAACAGCTGCCGGTGGCAACAGTGTTGGACAACGCCGCTTACCTTTCTTCATTCAGATTTTAATCCGCTAATAATCCAGCCAATTAATTGGCATCGTGGGTGTTTCTATATTTATCCAATGGCAGGAACAATCCAAAAGAGGGTATGTTGATAATCCACAGAGTATCGAATTGAGTTGAGTTTTTATTTTACTTAACTCAGCGTTTCATGGCATTTGCCTTGTGCTTCTTTTCTTCTTCCTCACTTCACTTCACTTCTCACAGAGAGACACACAAACACACACACTATCATGCGCTCTGCTGGCACTTTCGGCTGCTCTGCTTTCGTGGCCACCTTTATTGTGTATTATGCTTTGCTCTATGTTTTCTGCGCACACACACTCGCGCGCGACGTACATAAGCCAACCGACTGCTGCTAGTGGCATTTGTTTTTGCTGCTGTTGCTGCTGCGGCATTTGTCACACGAGAAACGAGACACAAAGGAAGTGGCTTGCCTCTTTTGTTTTCATTTTCTCACTATTACTTTGAAATT
This sequence comes from Drosophila watanabei, assembly GCA_008042575.1. Lineage (NCBI taxonomy): Eukaryota > Metazoa > Arthropoda > Insecta > Diptera > Drosophilidae > Drosophila > Drosophila watanabei. The sequence goes on along the minus strand of VNJS01006235.1, from coordinate 6,214 downwards.
ATTTATTTATTTTAAAACCTTAGCCAGCAGTTTTAGTTTTAATGTAAACACGCTTCGCCTTCGGTTCAGTTCACTCTGTTTGTTTAGCGATAAAGTAAGGTCTCGACAACGACCGACCGCACACGTCCGTTCGCTTCGAGATTTTTTTTTGATCTGACGAACGACGGCCACGCTGCCGTTATGTACTCTGCCCGCCCGCTATTTACTCTCTCTCGCGCTCGCACACTGCCAGGTAGCCAACTACTCTTGCTGGCTGTCTTCGTTTTCTTTTTCGTCGCTCGCATGCACGTTGGCCGTCTCGCTCGCTCGGGCCTATCACTGGACGGCTAGACTGCTATCTCGCTCGCGCTCGTGTTCACGACTTTTCCTGTTCTCGTTTCGGGGCGTCACTCTCTCAATCGTTCAGTCGCTCTCTCGTCGCACAGCGTCGCCGAACCGCTCTCGTTGACCGTTAGTTTGAATCTGAAACAACGCTCTTGCGGGCTCTGCTTTTTCGGTCGCGGCTTCGGGCTCTCTGCCGGCAGCTCAGTCGACGTCGGCGTTGCCGTCGCCTTCTGGCTCTCTGTTTCTTTGTTCGTGTCCGTATGTATTAGCAAGTAGAAGAAGAGCAGGCAGCGAGAGGCAAGGGCTGTACATAAATGGCAGAGGTTTTATGACTCTTTTCGGGTCTTATCCGTGTATGTACAAACACTCGGTACATAAGCCCATATGCAGGCAAGGTTTATAAACTGCTTACCTAGCTGTATATACATACATATGTGTGTACATATGTGGACAGTGTTATCGCAACTTACAATTTCCGTTAGCAGAAATCGCATATTCGCACGTAGGCGTATGTAAAAGCTATACCCACAACCCTTCTCGCTCGCACGCTATCGCTGTCGGTGTTGCTGTTGTTGTTCTCGTTGTTTATTTATTTTCCCTTTTCTCCAATCAGTGGCAACCAACAACAACAATGAGAAAGGCAAGCTCCGTTTCCGTCTTTGCGAATTTACAGTTAACGGACGCCTCCGCACACATTGCAGATCTAGATCTAACGGTAACGGCATGGCTGGGAAATGAGGAGCGTGACTGTTGTTCCTAAGCGCAGTTTTCTTACTTTTTATTAAGTTTTTAATAATATTCGTGGTCCTCAAAATTTAGAAATGCTTGTATCTTATTTTACTACAAGGAAAAAGAGTTTCTGAATACTCAAGGACCTTTATACTTGGTTTTTTTTATTTTGATTGTTGCTGATTGTTGTTTCTTATACTTTTATCAAATTCTAACAAAAACATATTGAATGTACGAAAATTTCATCAATGAATACTGATGAGGATTTGTACCTTCTTCCAAAACACGAGTTTTTAAAACCGTGTCTTGGATAAGTTATATTATGGTATTTTGCAAGCCAGACCAAGTCTCATAGATTTTTGAATATTTTTAGTCAACTGTCCAGCCAAAATGATTCCTATATAAAAACTATTCGTTTGTATATTTAGGGCTCGCTTTATGAGTTATTCAAGCACATATTTAAGGTCGGTTTGAACGATAGTTAAAACTCAAAGTTTTCTGCCCATATATATTTAGCTCCTTGAAAGTTAAGAGGGACTCGTCGATTCTATTTAAAACTTGTAATATTAAAGCTTAGGAAAATAATATTAAAAACATATTTGCTCTCAGGTTGTACCTTAATTTTTTCAAGACGCGTTCTTGTTACCAATTTTTCAAAAAAATATCTAAATTAGCTTCTTTAATGCAAATTAAAAAAAAGGCATTTTTTCCATAATTGAAAAAAATTTTTGAATCGAATATTTGAGCAATATCACGTTATTTATGAGTTAAGGTTTACATAATCGCTATTAGTTTCTAATTTCTATTAGTTTCTAATCACTATAACACTATACAAACTTTTGCAAATGGGCAATTCCATAGTCGCGCACGGGACATTCGTACGCATTCAAAGTAAAAAAACGTTAACAAGGAAACGATTTTTTTCCCGAAAGAAAGTCTTAACATATAGCATTTTATTAGTTCTTTTATTGGTGCAAAGATTAATTTTGGGTCATTTTTCATTTTTGAGATATTTGCAAAATTCAAGTGATTCGCACGGGACAAAAAACGGAAGTGACTTTTGAGGTCGACCAATTCAAACGCCAATTTCTGCGAATCAAGAGGCAATATTTTAATGCAACTAATTTTAAACTGTTGTACACAGATGCCTCTTAAAAATGGTTATGAGTTTTTTCCGAAATGACTTGCACTTTTTTTTAAATTTAATTTGATGTAGATTCGCACGGGACATCGCGCACGGGACATTTTTTATCAGCATACTCTGCACGTTGTTTTTTACTATTAAACTAAATTAGAAGAGCATATATCCGTTTCATTTTGACTATTTGCATTCTTTTAGTTATATTAGAAAACAGAAGTCAAAGCATAAAGCTTCGTTTTAGAAATTATCTTAAAAAAAAAACAGGTCTATTTTTATGACGTTTTTTGTTAAAATAATGAAAAATCGCGTTTTCGCGAGTATTCTTGCAAATATTTCGAAATTTGTTTTAGAATATGGTAAAGCCTTTCAAATTGAATCAATTGGACCATTTCCCAATGTTACAAAATTGAAAAAAACCATTTTAGAGAAGTTTTAGTTTTTTGGCCGCGGTGGACCTTTCTGTGGAATTGCCCAAATATAATCTAAAATAAAGTCGGAATAGCAACGATTTAATTTGATTTATAAATACATAATAAAAAACATTTAAAAGCACTAATACAATTTTCGAATCACGAGTATAACCCGCAAAATGTTTTTCAGATCTTCGATTTTAAATATGAAGAGAACCATTCGATTTTAGCACTAGATTATTATTCCGAAATGCAATTATATATTAATTCTTTTCCTAGGTCTTTTGGCTGATATAAATTATCATGAATTAAATCTCGTTCGATAATAAATATATAAGTAGAAAATACTTACTATATGCCTCCTTTAACAATCTTAAGACTTTATTATACATGGAATGTAAATCACATCAGTATAGAAGCTTCCGGAAAAAACCTTATACATATGTATTTGTCTCAATATGGTAGCTTATCAAGTTGATAAAAATACATTTTCCAGGAGGTTTTCGATTTGGTTCCATGACTCATTCAAGGCGCGCAGCTTTGAAATAAATAACTCAAAATAAAATTCTTATCAGGAATGCTGATGAGTAATGCTTTTATGAGGATTTAATGTTAGGCTCATATAAAAATTCCTTATTCCTAAACATTGTTATATAAAAAAAGAATTTGTTTGATAGTTTTAATAAGAAAACAGTACAATCTTTTCAAGTCTTGGTAAAGCCGTATACAAAGGAATGGAAGCTAACTTCGAGAAGTCGTAGTTTGTGTACCCTTGCAATTGAATCGATTTGATCGAATTGGAAACCCATCGAAAAATCTTACTGAAGTGAATATTTTCATATTGCTTTCTTCATAATTTTTTTTTATTGTTCCTCTGAAAGCTTTTGTATATTGTATATAAAAATAGAGTACTAAAATCAAAAGAAAGACCGTATCTGAGAGTTAATTAAAATTTTTACAGGGATTGAAAAACAGCAATGGTGTAATATTTTATGTATAGTTGTCCGTTTTACACAAAAAACACAACTATATCTTACAAATTATGCTGAAAACGTAAAAACATTTTAATTTCTTTCTTTTTATTTGCGAAAAGTGTTTGATATAGTCGTCCGAACTGGTCCGTTTCTACTAATAACTACAATTCCAAGTCTACTTACAAAGCTTTATTTAAGATTGCTTAAATAATGGCGACTCTTCTGTTTATATCTTTATGTGGTTTGAAAAGACTCCTTTACTACATTGCAAACTTTGAAAAAAAAATATAATACCCCAAAAGAGTAAAAAAAAGAAATGATTGGTTATAGATATCTGCTTTGTTTTCTTGAAATTATTTCTCATAAAAATAAACAGTAATTGCCGAGGCTTTAAATTCCACGAAATATCAAAGGGGCTTATTGACTTTCTATAGAAACCATTAATAAGAGAAACTTTAGCTACAGAAAAATCGTGCTTCAATCAGATCCTACAACTAGAGCGTACAATATTTTATGAAAAGGGTCGTTAAATCCAATTAGGCGATCCTTCCAATTTTCTCTATCAATTGGTAACTTTAGTTTTATTCTCGTTTTTTTTCATCCACACTTGGGGGGACGGGACTGCCCGCTGGTTTTTACTTCTCGTATCGCAATTATACCCAATTTCTCCGATGGGGAGTATCAATTCCGTTCTCCTGGCAATTAGAGCCACTCGAGCTGACGCTAATCCCCGAGCCAGTGGTGGCTCCCTGAGCAGAGTCATCAAGCGTGTGCCAGCTATCATCCGGATTCCGGATCCCCGTAACACCAACTGGACGCCATCTTAGGTTGGTCATCGTCATCGGACGCTGATTGAGCTCATCCTGTGTGCTCTGGACACTGGTCTTTACTGGGCACGGAGAGCCGTAAATTATTGATTGGCTTTAATGCCGGGCGATAGATTGCCTCAACTGGTTTTAACAGCTTAATTGAGACCCCATGAAGCAATAAATGCGATAAAGCGACGGACTTGCAGTGGATTTCTACGTGGCGTCCCAGACGCCGCGATGAGAGAAAGAGAAACTACAGTCAAGCTTCAAGAAGGTGGACTTTTAATCTCGAAGACGTTAAGGAATTCCATTTTCTGATACAAGGTATATTATTCAAAGAATATTACCAGACAATTTAATTAGAAAATTGGTATGAATGTTGCTGGAAATTATATTTAACTTTTAAGAATGATTGAGATTATCTCCTTAGGAACAATTAATGATTTCTAATAGATGTGTACACATCCAAATTTTGTTTAAAAAAAGTGTAATGTTTTAGAAAAAATTAAAACGATAAGTAAAAAGTATTGGCTATTGCATTAGAGGAGGACTTGATTTAGCTTTTCTAAGTTACTAGCCTTATACCAAGTTTCAAATCAATCGCATAGTATTAGGATAGTATTTTAACCACACTTAAATACTTCTTTTATTGACCTGTCAAAAAATTGTTTTTGGTAATTTCATGGTCGGTGCACTTAACGAAAGAGGTATTGCTGGTACTTATTATGGCATTTAGTGTTGCGAGTTGCAGAAGTCGCACTGTACATTTTGCGACAGAGCCGAGTGAAAAGACGAAAGACGTTGGAATGGATGCTAAAGTCGTGTCCAAAGCAGCACAGGCAGCAACAAAAACTAAGACGGGGCAAACTGCAAGAGCCACATAAACAAGCAAAGAAGCAACAACGGCAAGGCAACAGCCACAGCAACTCCGGTAGCAGCATCGCCAGTGAATGGGGGGCATTTAAGTTTAATTTGTGTGCCGCCGCCACTGCCTAGCCTCCCTCTCTCTTTTCCTCAGCCTCTGGCTCTCAGCTCTCCTTCTCCTCCTGCTCGTCATTCTCCTCCTCTTTCTCCCTTTCAGCATAACAGAAATCCCCACAAGCATTGAGATTCGTTGTTGTTGTCGTGCATTCAGGGCGCATGCCGAAAACCAAAAGAAAAGGCAACAACAGCCGTAGGTTGTGTGTGTATGTGAGCGTAGATTGTACATATGTGTATGTATAACCGCCAGTTGAGTTTTCCAATACGCACTGCTGTGACGTCACGGCAACAAGATGAGAGACTCGGCAGCATCGTCATAATCATTATGCTCATCATCGCATCGCATCGCAATTGCCACAAAAGCAACAGCAGATGTTTATGTGCCAGAGCGAATGAGAGAGTGTTGGAGAGTGTATGTGTGAAAAGGTGCATCTGTGTGTGGTAACACACAGCAAATAGTACGGGCAGGGTTGTCAGCTTACAGGAAGACGCGGGTTGTGTTAAGTTAATGTTAATGCCTACCATCCCTTAAGAATATATAATTAATTAAATTAAATCAACTTAATAGATTCAAAGTGTTCTAGAACAAATTAATTATTTAAAAAAGTGATGCTCTAATAAATTACTAATTTTCTTTTAAAAATGTATGCTTATGTAAAAATATATAATTTTTAATAATTTAAATTAATATAAAATGCAATTTGTTATGGTATCACAATCATAATAATAACAAAATAAGACGTAATATTTCTTATTATCGCAAGCTGCACTATTTAAAAACCACTCGACAACCCTGTCACATTTGTTATTGCCTCTTTGCGCTGCTTTGCTTTGCTTTTATCTACG
>VNJS01006234.1:0-14719 GCA_008042575.1 Drosophila watanabei | reverse complement strand
TGCTAAAGACTCGATAGTAGTGATAGTGATAGTGTTTGTGTGGTGTCGCAGGAAACGCTTCCGTAATTTTCTTCCTTGAGATCGATATGTCTTATTAACCTTTCTGCCTCTCCTCGACGGTGGTTTTGAGATACCACATTTTCCGTACTGTCGGCATGTTACTGTCATGGACCATGCATTTAAATAAATAAAAAAATTGTGTTCATTTAAGTAGATCTCCATCGAATTTTGGGATGCTAACTCTGGGAAAGTGTACATCTTCATTGCTTGATGAGTTGGATCTTGCTCCTAACACTGATTGAATGCCCCTTTCTAGTCGCAGAAAAGTTTTCATGCCTTCCTGCCTTGACCAGATCCTCGTGTGTGACGTGACCATAGTGATATTATCAAATCACTGGTTACGGTCTTTCTGGTCTCTGAAAATTCTTTCAAAGCCCGATTGATCGAATCAGCTATCGCTTTTTGTCGGCGATATGCCGATATGAGCTTGCTCACAGGGTGCTGTATGCTGGCACGCTTCATCGATCGCGGCCAATTTTGATTGATAGTAAGTCGGATTTAGCTTTCTTTCCGCTCAGTCATTCTTGAAATTGCGGGTAAGTTTAAAGATCTCTTGACTGATCTGTTCCTGCAAGTCTATCGCCTCTGTGATTGCTTGCTCCTTCTTGTTAGTCATATTGAAACTTGTTTAATTCCTGACTGATGGGAGCGTTTTACTCGGTTGGCAGCTGGATACGCAACCGTTGGTGGTCGAAGATATTTCAAATGTTCAATATACTTGGGGGACTTACTAAAAGCTGAGCTCTAGCAAAAGGATCTTTTTCGAAACGTTGAGCGTCCAGGAAGGTTCCCAAGGGTTACGAAACTTTTCCTGTCGGTTTTTGATTGTGTTCAAGAATGTTCCCAAGAGTTACAGAACTTTTCCTGTTGGGGTCACCAAAGTGTTTGTATGTGTGGGAGGAGGCTTAGATGCCTGGCAAATAGTTCATAAACTAATTGCCTTTGAGTCGTCGTAACAATCACTTGAATTAGGTGGACTGAGGTTAAGGTTGGTATAGTAAAATGCCTTTGAGTTGAAGACGATTACTGACTTTATTGGTATCGATATATATAGCTAAAAGTGGTTAACAAATATGCTTATGTGTACAGAATTTAGTGTGAAAGAGTAATATATTTTGCTGCGTTGCTAATCGAATATGCGGAAATGAAACCATTGCCCCATTCCACTTCATCGTCGTCAACAGAATATAAATATGCGCTTGACCTGGTAACTTTACTTTATTATGGCTTTGAATGATATTGTTGCGACTGACGAATCACAAATTATGTATTACACATCCGAAGAACACTTCCGAAGCCCTTAAGGACAAGGGAATCTTGTTTCCAATATTATCAACATAAACAAAAAGTCGAAACCACTTTTCAAGGTCGAACTTTAGCCAGATAGCATAGTCGTAAAGAAAACTGAATTGCACACTACAAGCTGCAGTTCTTATTTCATCGAAGGATCATCGTGGAAGAACCACTCTAGAACGGCCCAGTACAATGCACAAATTGTCAAGAGTATGGACCCACCAGGACATACTGCACACTTCGCTCAGCCTGCGTAGTCTGCGGAAACTTCGTATTTTGTTTAAATTCTGTAAACTACAGATTCTGTTTGGTCTACAAGGGGCTAAAGAGTCGCATGCGACGAGCAACAGCTACGCGTCGACCAATTACACAAAATCTAAATTAAAAACTACGCCGGACATATTTTTCGCCAAGGCAGCCAGATTATCTATCGCACTGCGAACAGGTAAATCGACTTCAGAAACACTCAGAAAACGCTCAGCAGGTCCCAGTCCAGTCACAAAGCAATTTAAAAACTATAATGCTTACCATGCAACAAAGGATGATGAAGTTCATGTCATTTATAAAAGCGCCCAGGCAAACGCTGGCCCAGAACCAGAATATGGTGGTGAAGTTGCTTGTATCACAACAGTCCAAATAGTCAATAAAGAATCTACCCATATCCATGTGGAATGCGAGCGGCATTTCACGGCATTTACTTGAAAAAGCGCAATTTCTGAATGTAAATCACATAGACGCAATGCTGCTCCCAAGCAGATATAACTTCCATATACGGGGCTATACCGTCAACCGCACAGATCATCCAGATGGTAAAGCCCACGGTGGCACCGGCATCTTAATTAGAGAACGCATCAAACACCATTTTCACCAAATACTTATTTGCAACAAATTACTTGCAAGCCACGTCCATAAAAGTGCATACAGCAAACGACTACCTTTACATCGCCGCTGCCTACTGCCCACCTTGTTTTACAATCTCTGGAAGTCAATTCATTGATTTCTACAACTTTTTGCATAGCTGCTGGAGACTACAACTCCAAGAATACGCACTGGGGGTCACGCTTTACTACCGTAAGGGAAGGCAACTTTATAATGCACTTATAAATGTGAGCAAAAACAGCGCGATAACAGCGTTTCGACCAAACGAGATCACTAAAGTCATCCGGGAGCTAAAACCGAAAAAGGCTCCCGGCGGTGACCAAATAACTCCAAAAATGATATTTGAACTTGCGAATTGTACTATTGAGATTATCTGTAAACTCTTAAAAGGGATCATAAGTCTCTGTTGCAACCCAAAAAAATTGAAAAAGTATATTATCATAATGACACCGAAGCCCGGAAAAGATTACACGATTCCGTCCTCGTATAGACCAATAAGATTGTTATCATGCTTCTCCAAATACCATATACCTCTCCAATACCATATATGGGAGCTCATAGCATTATCCCAGCCCATCGATTTGGCTTCAGAGGAAACATGGAACTATTGAGAAAGTTAACAGAATAAAATCAGAGATTTTCACAGCCTTCAAGCTTAGAGAATACTGTAGCGCGATATTCCTCGACGTATCTCAAGCTTTCGACCGCGTCTGGCTCAAGGATCTCATGTATTAAATCGAAACACATTTGGTAGTGAGGTGCAACACAACAACATCCGACAACTACCAAATGGAAGCTGGAGTCCCACAAGGAAGCGCACTTGGACTAATAAAATTCACTTTTGCCGACGATACTGCGTTCCTAAGCAACTCCAGATGCCCAGTCCGTGCAACATCCCAACTTACCAACCACCTCACGGTAGTGGAGAAGAGGTTATCCGACTGGCGTATTAAAATAAACGAACAGAAGTGTAAACACATAACGTTTACTCTTAACAGACAAACATGCCCTCCGCTCTACTTGAATAGCACACAGATCCCCCAAGCCAACGAAGTAACGTATCTCGGCGTCCACCTCGACAGACGTCTAACATGGCGAAGACATATAGAATGCAAGAAACTACACCTAAAACTAAAAGCCAGCAGCCTCCACTGGATTATAAACGCCCGATGGCCCTTGTGGCTGGACTGTAAGTTCCTGCCCTACAACTCCACTCTCAAGCCAATCTGAAAGTATGGCTCCCAGCTTTGGGGGAACGCGAGCAAAACCAATATAGACATCATACAGCGCGCTCAATCAAAAATCCTGCGAACTATCACTGGGGCACCATGGTATATTCGGAACCAAAACATCCACAGGGATCTTGGCATTCTCGCAGTAAAAGATGAAATAGAGAAGCAAAAAGCGTCGTACAAGGAAAAACTCTCAGCCCACCCAAATCCTCTCGCAAGGGTCTTGAATCGGGTTTCCAGAAGAACCCGCCTACAACGTAACGACTTTCTAACCCAGCCATAATTTGTCAGGGCCACTTTAACTGTTCCAGTCTACATGACTGACAGTTAGGTTATAGTATAAGATTCGATACACTTATTGTTAGTCTCGTAAGGATAATTTTCAATAATAATAAAAGCAAAGCATTAAAAAAAAAAAAAAAAAATATTATTTATTGGAAGAACCTTACAACTACAAATTTGAAGCTACTACTATCTTCTATTATTATCAATTGGTCTAAGCACATAAGAGTAAACGTACTCTTAACAGACAAACATGCCCTCGTCCACCTCGACAGACGTCTAACATGGCGAAGGCATAGAATACAAGAAACGAGATTTATACATGGCTGGTGAAAGAAGAATTAATAGACTTTGCAAAAGATCTCTATGCCAAGATTTGGATTTTTGGGCAGGACAGCGCTCCAATCCATCCCTCACGTGCCACAAAAGCCAGCCACGTGGCCAGCGAAACTTTCGAGTTCGAATTTTTTCAGCAAGAATTTATTACATGAATGATAGTTTAACAATGTCACACAATTATTTGCACAGTGGGAGCTAATTAGCAACATGTACGCAACACTATTAACGTGTTAATGGGCACTTTTTCATACTTTGACCGCAAATTTCTCAAAAATAACTATGTAATGGAAACTTTCTGTTTTTGAATCAGCAATGTACAGATCTTGATCTTTTAGAGTCTGTCTCGCTCATTCTCCGGGCAGAAAAAAGTGCAAATTTTATCGACCTGTGTTATTAATACAATTAATTTACACATCAGGAGCATGCACACGCGGCAGCAAACGGTATATAATTGTTATTTAATTGGGTGACAAATTAAAGGAAACCCCGGTGGTTTCAAATGCAAATAAATACATATTCGAAGCGAAAAACAAAAACACGACCGTTCGCTGTGAAGTTAAAAGACGAATGACAACATTTTTTTTTTAAATTCAATTTGTGTTTCTAAATACTTAATACTTCTTACTTTTACTTACTTTTACTTTTTTCTCACCGTTTCTACTATTATTTTTAGTCGTATTCCTGATTACAAAAGCGAAACAGAAAATTTCCAATAAGTGACTGAAAATGTTCACTATTTTCCCTAGCTAGTTCTTAGCTTTTTAAAGTTTATTTTTTTTGTGATTTTTTTCACACAGGTTGCAGCTTGATAAGTAGACCATTCGATTTTTATTGATTCTTCGTTTGAAATGCGGACTGGGATTTTTTTTGTTGTGTTTTTTGTTTCTTTATTTTGCTTTTTGCGGCGTGCAGGTCTTTTTTTATGGTATAGCTGAGTATGCCCATTGGGGGTGACAAAAAACCGACCTCTACCACAGTAAAAGAATCTGAAGCCAACCCGTCCTCTCCCTTTCCCGCTCGCGCTAATTCAGCACCCAAGTCCAAAGGTCAGAAATACGTCTGAGACAAGTACGAGCCTTATGGGACGATAACGAGAATGAAACATGCTCTGATCTAACAATAAAGTGACGCTACCAAAGTTTTGCCTCGACAGATGCTGCTGCTGGAAGGAAGCGCTTTCGTTATGACGCTGAGTAACACATTAGAAGGGAGAGCATCTCAATGCACAGTGGTTGCGCCCATAGGCCAAAAATAAAAAAAAAATTCATAAAAACAGAAATGTACGAAAAGTATACAAATCGCCTCTGAAATGTCACAGCTTCTTCATGGCAAACCAGATTTTTCTGGAAATCTAACAGGACTTTTTAAAAATAGAATAGAAGAAGCAAAATAATGTAATTTGCAAGGGCAGCTGCGCGCTTTGCCAATTCTTCAACAAAAAATTGAACTTTAAAGTGGTCAGTTAATTTTTTACGAGTGCAAGTTAATTTTTTTTTAAATGAAGATTGAACTTGAAGGTATTCTCTTTAAGATGAGATATAATTTCATATGTAAATAATAGTTATTAATATTAATATTTTAATGTGAAGAAATACATGTTTTTTCTCTATTTTTTGAACGTCGTTTTCATGTTTAGCTAAAGTTTTAGTTGTGACCCCACAAAAATCCACAATTGGTTTTTATACCAATGTGTTTGATGGACTTTTAAGGTAACAAAAGTGTAAAAATTTCTTGCCGAAATTTGCCGATTTGCCTACAATCGTAAAAATACTGACGCCGTCTTGACCTTTTCAGGGTCAGTTTTTGCCGTTCGTTTACTAGTTGTGCTATTGCTCTGTTTTCTTGTGTCATGCTTATGGTTAACTTTAAATACTTTCTATTTATTAATAGGTTTTTATTATTATTTTTTAAATATTTTTTTGCATTAAATTTGAATAGGTTCCTGATAGTGTGTTTGCACGATCTCATGTTTTTAATTTATGGTGCGACAAAAAGGGAAGCGTACTAGAAAAAAAAAAAAAATTGTTGAAGACCTGGAAGCGAACATTGTAAAAAAGGCTATATTGTTGATAAAAGTGAACTTACAAAGAAAATTGGATATATATGTAAAAGAATTGAGACACATAAGGATTTGTTTAACATATTGCCCTTAAGTTCAGACCCTTTTATAACTGGGCAATGAAAAATACCATGCACAAAAAAAAGCAAAATTGTTAAGCGGTGTGCATTTGTTGCTAGACAAATAAATTATTTAATATATGAATTTGTTGTTGTTTTTACTTTTTGTGGCTAAGATTTGAGCAGCTCTCTTGTAAAAAAAAGGTTTTTATTAAGAGTTACAGCATAATTTTTTTATGGGAGCTATAAGATATACTTCTCTGATTCTAATCAATTTTGGTAAAAATATAAATATTAAATATTAAAATATTTTTTTAGATTTTTGGTATTCATTTCATAGTGATATATCAACTTGAAATATTTTTGGCCGCGTCTCCATACAAGCGCAACCACTGTGCAATGGCTGCCCCGGATCTGATACAGTAGAATAAAGTGCCCAGAATTCCGTAAATTATTTATTCAGCGGTATGAAGATGCAGAGACGCCAGACGCCATTTTGTTGAATATGTTCAGCAGTAGACCAAAGCTAAGCGAGTGTGTATCTGGGTATGCCAGTAGGGAAGTAACGGTGCTGCTTTCAATGTGGAAGAATATGAGCAACAAAGCAATTGCGGCATCAGCCGTACTCGCGAATACTGTGCAAATAGACAAACGACTGCAGCGCTTATTGTTTACAACGAATATTAAAACTCAAAGTGAACTGGAGCAACAAATGCGCGCATATGGCTTTGGGAAGCGCAGTGATAGCAACACACCAGACTACTCTAGTGGCTCAGAGTGGAAGAAGCAGCGATCGTTGTGATAAGGGAAGTGTCGGGTTACTACGGGTGAATTTAAAATCCGTCTTGTTAATGTCAATAAAACGGTAATGAGGCGTCCGTATAGATTGATCGTTGCAGAAAAATTTTAAGTAAGGGACAAAATACAGAAACTTTTACCATACAAATTGCAGATTCCAATTGTATAAATTATAATCTATCCCAATATAATATAATACGAACGAACTACTTTCATATACATACAATTTTTACAGTTTTACATTTTTTTTTTTACATTTTTTACATTTTTACATGTAAAGTAAAATGTAATTTTTCTCCACGTTTACCGATCGTTTGTATGACAGCTATATGATATAGTCGTCCGATTCTTATGAAATTAACAACAAAATTTTGAAAATATATGGAATACTAGTATCTCGAAGTATAAGAAATTATGTTGAAAACTGACAAAGCTATAATTTTTATTCTGAAAACTTTACGATCGTTCCTATGGTAGCTATATGATATAGTAGTCCGATTTAAAAAAAATTAAATCCGAAAATCTAGAATAATAAATATAGCTTATAACCGAGAGTTGATCAAGATATGTTAAAAAACAGTCAAGTTATATTTTTTTTTAACAAATTTAAGGATCGGTTGTATGGCAGCTATATGATATAGTTCACCGATCCGGCTCGTTCCGACTTATGTACGAGTGAGAGTATATAGATGACTATCTACAAAGTTTCATTTAGATAGATTTAAAACTGAGGGACTAGTTTGCGTAGAAACGGACAGACGGACATGGCTAGATCGACTCGGCTGTTGATGCTGATCAAGAATATATATACTTTATAGGGTCGGAGATGAGTCCTTCACTGCGTTGCAAACTTCTGACTGAAATTATAATACCCTGCAAGGGTATAATAAATAAATAAAATAAATATTAAAATTAAAAAATTAATTTTTTTTTATTGGGTAAAGGGACTTGGAAAAAAAACATATTTTTCAGCTTTTCTTTGCAGGATTAAAAATAAATAAATAAATAAAATCAATAAAAATAAATTTAAAAAAGAAAACAAAGAATTTTGATTGGGTGAAGGGACCTGTGAAATTCTTTGTTTAGTTTTAATTTTCAGATTAGTGAACAGATCAGGTCTGTTTCTGAGTTCAAATCAGGTCTGCTTATCAGATCAGGTCTGTTTATCAGACCTGTTAAACCTGATCAGGTCTGTTTATCCGACCTGTAAAACCTGATCAGGTCTGTTTATTATACCTGTTAAACCTGATCAGGTATCAAATAAGACCTAATGGATGGTCTGTTTATCAGATATATATATATATATATATGTGCACGATTTAATAATTATTACATAATCAACTCCAAGACTGAAATAATCACTCATGATTTTTCGAATTGAAATATTTTAAAACATCTTAACAAGGAATCCAAAAATTAGATCACCATTGATCAAAACTCGAAATGCTTTAAAAAGAAAATTTTCCGAGTTGAAAAAGTCAGAATACTATGGGTTTGGAGGAAGCATTTTCAAAATGGAACAAGTGGCATAGATATTGAGAATAAAACACCATTTATAAAAAAGAGGAAACTTGCATTTTATACTGCAAGTAGTAAAAATTCAAAACCTAAGTATGATGAATACAAACCATTGGATTGGAGGTTGAAAAGTGATGACGATTCTGTTAATATTCTTCATAAAAACGATGATGATGATGATAATGATGATTAATTTTATTCACAGCCAGCTATAAATTATAATGCTTCATTATCACCACCTGATCATCACTCATCACCTGTGTTATCAAGCCAAGTGGCTGCTCACACATCAAGCCTATTATCATCTCACCGCTCTCCCCATACATCTGAATTGATCGCAACTCAACATCCGTTGCTTGAAGAGAATTCAACAAAATTTAATGTTAGTGAACTAGCACGAGAACATATTTTGGATAAGACATATGGTCCATATAAATTTTCTACTAAATGGACAAATGAAAGGAACGAAAGCAATAAAATATTCTAAAATTATTAAGCCACTTTTAGCTAAATTACCCGTCGTCGAGTCTACCCCCAAGCGCAACAAAGAAATCGTAACTGGGACTGGTTACATGAAGCTTGAGAAAGGTCGGCCCCGTTACATCAACTATGATGACCCCAATGAAATCGTCAGCCGACTCAAGCTTTTGATAACATCGGAGTCAGCGGGAAATAAAAATCACAGAAATGAAATTACATCAATAATTGAAGAAGTAAAGGAGGCGAAAATTATATTCTAATTTAATATATATTTATGAATAAATATAAAAATGAGTTTATAATCATCATATCCGTTGACAAGTTTGGACGTTATATAAATGAAAAACAGTGTACTAATTTAAAACGATATAAGAAAACTGAAACAGGTCTTTACATAGATAAGGATGGTAACTTTAATATACAACAAAGGCGTATAAAAAATGGAAGCATTCCAAAAGAGAACGGTGACATGGCGTACGTAGATAGAGCTATTCACGATTTGAGAGTTTCTCTGTCCTCATTAAATATTTAATATCAGGAAGAAATTGGACAAAGTTTTGATGGTTTTAAAGCAATTGATCTTGACACAGAGGGTAACTTTATTATACAGCGTACGAAAAATGAAGGGGATGCAAAAGAAACTGTAGATTTAGTTACCATAGAATATATTGACCAATCTATTGTAGTAGCCTTAAGCATATCTTTATATGTACAAATAGTACATTTTAGTAGATTAAGCATATTTTTATATATACACATACATACACTTTTTAGTAGTCCTAAGCATGTCTTTGTAAATACACACACATATACTTTTAGCAGCCCTAAGCATATCGTTCAAATGTGATAATCTGTGATAAAGACACATACACACAAAAGAGAAGAGAGAATAAAAAAGAGCAGTCTTGCGAGTGATCTGAACCAGAGCGGACGTTTCTGCTGCTACAATTTCAGAAGTGGGCACAAAACCTCGTGCTAAAAGCCATTCCTGCAAGATTTTAAAATACAAAAACAAACTCTACAATGGACCCGATTAACGCAAATGATTTTTCGAGCAAGCAACTACGCAATTGGTGTTTGGTACTAAACTTGGCCACTCACGGAAGTAAGAGCACATTGGCAGCAAGACTAAGTGAAGTACACTTTCGTGGAAAATGTTCAAGTATGCCAAAGAAAACACGTTCAAACATGGCGGCAATAAACGAACGAGAGGAAGAATCGGACGAAGAAGAACCGAATGAAATGACAAACGACAGCGAAGGAGAAGAATCAAATGAAATGGCAAACGACGAAGTAGGAGAAGGATCAAATGAAATAGCAAACGACGAAGAAGGAGAAGGGTCAAATGAAATGGCAAACGACGAAGAAGGAGAGCACTCAAATGAAATGGCAAACGACGTAGAAGAAGAAGAACCAAATGAGAACGCAAACTGCGATTAAGTGAAATCAGAAATCAGAGAAAGATGCAAACGACGAGTCAAATGTTGAGCAAGAAGAAGCAGATTCAAACGAGGAGCAAGGAAAAATAGAAATAAAAAGAGCGGCTAAAAACGAGCAGAAAAATCTAAAAAGGCCTAGCAAGATACAGGAAAAAGGAAAGAATGGAAATACCGGAGCGCAACTGTTTATTTTAAACGACATGCAACAAAGATTGGCGTCGAAAATGATTTCCAAAGGGAGAAATTAAAATTAATGACCAGAGAATTGGAGCTGATGCAGTTTGAGAGAGATCTACTGCGCAGAGAGAACGATTTGTTAAAAGCATCTGAGAGAGTGAGTGTGAGTGATACAGGAAATGCTGCCAGATTTTAACGGTCAAACAAATGTTGGTGTCTGGCGCACACATATAAACGTGTTGAAAACAACTTATGTCTTGACAGAAAAAAAGTTACGATCGCTTATATTAAGCAAAGTTAAAGGTGATGCACAAGCCTGGGTGTACTCAAAGCCTGAGCTTGCAAACGAAACGGTTGAATACTTATTGACGTCGATGGAGAAAGCCTTTCTAGAAAGTGCTATTACATTGCGCAAGAAGCTCGAAACGCGCAAATGGCAGGCAAATGAATCGTTTACTTCTTACTTTAATACTAAAGTAACACTAGCAAATGGACTGGAAATGCCAGAGTGCGAGTTGATTGATTACATCATCCATGGTGAACCCGATTGTCAAATACGCACAAGTGCCAACATGATGTGTTTCAAGGCGCAGGATGACCTGCTGTCAGCCTTACAGCACGTTAACTTAGTAGCTCCAAGATCTGGAGGGGCTACTAGCAGCTCAGGAAAAGCCGAGAAACCGGAAAACTGTGCTACAATTGCAGTTGTATGGGGCATATCGCCTTAGAGTGCCGCAAGCCTAAGAGGGAAGTTGGAGCCTGTTTTGTGTGTGAAAAGATGGGTCACCTTGCTGCAGCCTGCGAAGAAAACAAGAAGACATCAGCTCCCGCAACTCGCAGAGATGATTATGTAAGGTACTTATGTATGGAAATAGAGGGTAGCTTTAACGAATCTCTTTTTATAGAATGCCTCTTAGATTCAGGGAGCCCTGGCAGCTTTATCAAGCAAAATTGTGTTCCGGCTAGCGTTAATTTGAAGCCAGCGCCTCCAGCCACGTATTTTGGTTTAAACTCCAGCCAATTAATTATCTTTGGAGTAATTTGTGTTTTTGTTACCATTAATAATAAAAGAATAAAACTTGATATGTTAGTTGTTGAGAATGATTCGATGAAAAGAAAAGTTATCTTGGGTAGGGTCTTTTTAAATGCGAGTAGCGCTGGTATCGTCTGGAAAAATGGGGAAAATTTGAATATAGGTGATAAAGTTCTTTTTGAAAATTTATTTTAAAAATGTTATATCGGAGCGAAGTGCGAAATGAAAATAACGATCAATGACATCAAACCGTTTAGCTGTAGCCCCAGACGCCTTTCCTATGCTGAGATGAATTACAAAAAATTTTAGATGAGTATATTGCCCAGGGATATATTAAACCAAGCGAGTCTGAGATTGTATCACCGATTGTACTAGTGAAGAAAGCAACTGGTGCCATTAGAATGTGTATTGATTTAAAATGGAACAAGTGGCATAGATATTGAGAATAAAACACCGTTTATGAAAAAGAGGAAACTTGCATTTTATACTGCAAGTAGTAAAAATAAAAAACCTAAGTATGAATGTGTTCACGCCAAAAGGCGCTTATTTTCGAGAGGCAGTGTGACTCCGCTTGCAGCCTCACAATGTCCCGTTCGTTCTCTCTCCCTCTCTCTCCGATGAGCTTCCAATCCGCTCCCCGATGATATTTTTAAGTCTTCTTGTATTTAGTACTAATTTCTACTTTGTCCAATAAACACCAAAGACGCACGTCGCGCAAAACCCCAAACAAGTCCTACGTGTTTTTATTATCGAGTGCAACCACAAGTTAAAGCCGCCCCCCTCCAAACAGAATGAATACAAACCATTGGATTGGAGGTTGAAAAGTGATGACGATTCTGTTAATATTCTTCATAACAACGATGATGATGATGATGATGATGATTAATTTTATTCACAGCCAGCTATAAATTATGATGCTTCATTATCACCCCCTGATCAGCACTCATCACCTGTGTTATCAAACCAAGTGGCTGCTCACACATCAAGCCTATTATCATCTCACCGCTCTCCCCATACATCTGAATTGATCGCAACTCAACATCCGTTGCTTGAAGAGAATTCAACAAATTTTAATCTTAGTGAACTAGCATGAGAACATATTTTGGATAAGACATATGGTCCATATAAATTTTCTACCAAATGGACAAGTGAAAGAACCGAGAGCAATAAAATATTCCAAAATTATTAAGCCACTTTTAGCTAAATTACCCGTCGTCGAGTCTACCCCCAAGCGCGACAAAGAAATCGTAACTGGGCTGGTTTCATGAAGCTTGAGAAAGGTCGGCCCCGTTACATCAACTATGATGACCCCAATGAAATCGTCAGCCGACTCAAGCTTTTGATAGCATCGGAGACAGCGGGAAATGCAAATCACAGAAATGAAGTTACATCAATAATTGAAGAATTAAAGGAGGCAAAAATTATATTCTAATTTACTATATATTTATGAATAAATAGAAAAATGAGTTTATAGTCATCATATCCGTTGACAAGTTTGGACGTTATATAAATGAAAAACACAGTACTAACTTAAAACGATTTAAGAAAACTGAAACAGGTCTTCACATAGATGAGAATGGTAACTTTAATATACAGCAAAGGCGTATAAAAAATGGAAGCATTCCAAAAGAGAACGGTGACATGGCGTACGTAGATAGAGCTATTCACGATTTGAGAGTTTCTCTGTCCTCATTAACTATTAAATATCAGGAAGAAATTGGACAAAGTTTTGATGGTCTTGAAGCAATTGATCTTGACACAGAGGGTAACTTTAATATACAGCGTAAAATGGAGGGCATGCAAAAGAATCTGTAGATTTAGTTACCAGAGAATATATTGACCAATCTATTAAATTACTAAGAGATTCCATTATTTGAAATCAAAAAAAAAAAATTAGGTGTTAGTATACCCAATGTAAAAACTGCAGAAATTGAAAATAGACTAGACCGACTTGAGGGAGTTATATCACGTATTATTACAAAAATAATATCTTTAAAATAATTTGTTAGTCTTAGATAATCAATAAATTAAAATATCGAATTAAATTTATTTAATACCTATGTGAGAATGAGTAGACGCGGTATTATTAACGAATAACACGCTCCCGCGCACAAACATTTTCTGCGTCGGAGGGTTATTACAAAGGGTATAAATTGCTAATGGCAGGCTGATTTGGTTGAAATGGGAAAATACTCTTCCTCGAATAATGGATATCGCTACCTACTGACAGTAAATGAAACATTTTCCAAATTTGTGTGAAGTGAAGCACTTAATCTAAAACTGCGAAAGATGTTGTTGAAGCAATGGAGAAAATATTAAAATCTGGACGTGAAGTACCTAAGAATCTACAAACAGATGACGGAAAATAATTTTTTAATGGACAATTTAAATCTTTAATGATGCGATATGAAGTTAATCACTATTCAACGTTCAGTACTTTTAAAGCTTCAATTGTTGAACGATTCAACCGGACTTTAAAAGAACTCATGTGGAAAGAGTTTCTTACAATAGAACCTATAAATGGATTGACATGTAATAAGGGGTAATTAATTTTTATAACCACAAAATACACAGGACTATAAAAATGGCTCCGATTGAAGTGAACCCTGAGAATGAGAAACACATCTTAGAAACAGCATACAAAAATATTAAAATGTTTATGGGCAGCAAGCTGAAAATTGGTGACAATGTTCTAAATATAAGGGAGTATTGAAAAATCGTACACTCCTAAATGGAATGTTGAAATTTTTAAAATACAGAAGGTCCAAAACACAAATCCAGTGACATACAAATTAGAAGATTTAAACGGGAATCCTGTTGAGGGTGGTTTTTATAAAGAAGACGTAAAAAAACTAGATTTCCCAATACCTACCCAGTTCAAAAGGTACTTAAAAGAGAGGGAAAAGGATCTCTCGTACGTTGGTTAGGTTTCCCGAAATCTGATGACAGCTGGATGAATAACTCTGAAATTTTTTAATGAAATAAACACATTTTTTTTTTTTTTTTTTATTTTTTTTTCGTTTTTATTTCATGTATTTAAAATTTTTTTTTTTTTTTTTTTTAGCCCCAAC